>CAUYQV010022855.1:0-18617 GCA_963574575.1 Galagoides demidoff
AACAACAAACGCAAACGTACACACAGTGCATCTTACAAGAATACATGTGAAATTTACTAAGTGTAGAATATAAATGTCTTAACACAATAACTAAGAAAATGATATGAAGGCTATGTTAACCAGTTTGATGAAAATATTTCAGATTGTATATAGAACCAGCACACTGTACACCATGACTGCATTAACGTACACAGCCATGATTTAATAAAAAAATTAAAAATAAAACCTATAAACTTTTGACCAAATTAACCAGAAACATAAAAGCAAAATCTCTAATAACCTCAATCAGAAATGATAAAGGAGAAATAACAACAGATGCCACAGAGATACAAGATACCACCTCTGTGTATTACAAGAAACTCTATGCCCAGAAATTTAACAATGTGGAGGAAATTGATCAATACCTGGAATCACACCATCTCCCTAGACTTAATGAAGAAGAAATAAATCTCTTGAACAGACCAATTTCAAGAACTAAGATTTAAGAAACAATAACTGGATAACCACATGTAAAAAAAAATTTCTCCACAAAAAAATACCCTGGTCCAGATGGCTTCCCATCAGAATTCTATCAAACCTTCAAAGAAAAGCTTATACTCATACTGCAGTAATTATTCCAAAAAATTGAGAAGGAGGGAATCTTCCCCAACATGTTCTATGAAGCAAACATCACCCTGATACCAAAACCAGGAAAAGACCCAACTAGAAAGGAGAACTTGAGACCAATTTCACTAATGAATATGGATGCAAATTTTTTCATTAAAATCCTAGCCAATAAATTAAAAAATTCATTCATCATGATCAAGTAGGCTTCATTCCCAGGATGAAAGGCTAGTTTAACATACACAAGTCCATGAACATAATTCACCATATCAACAGAAGCAAAAACAAAGACCATATGATCCACTTAATAGATACAGAAAAAGTATTCGATAAAATTCAGCATCCTTTTCTAAGTAGAACACTTAAGAATATAGGCATAGGTGGCACATTTCTGAATCGGATCAGAGCCATCTACAAGAAACATACAGCCAATATTATACTGAATGGAGAAAACTGAAAGCTTTTCCACTAAGAACTGGAGCCAGACAAGATTATCCTCTATCATCACTACTATTCAACATAGTGCTGGAAGTTCTAGCCAATACAATCAGGCAGGGGAAGGAAATAAAGGGCATCCAAATGAGTGCAGAGGAAGTCAAATTCTTGCTTTTGCAGCAACATGATCTTATACTTAGAGGACCCCAAAGACTCAACCACCAGATTCCTGGAAGTGATCAAAAAATATACCATGTCTACCAGTTGCAGTGACTCATGCCTGTAATCCTAGCACTCTGGGAGGCTGAGGCCAGTAGATTGCCTGAGCTCACAAATTCAAGGCCAGCCTGAGCCAGAGCAAAACCTCATCTCTAAAAAAATAGCTAGGCATTGTGGCAGGTGCCTGTAGTCCCAGTTACTTGGGAGGCTGGGGCAAGAGAATCACTTAGGCCCCAGAGTTTGAGGTTGCTGTAAGTAAGTTGTGATGCTATGGCACTCTACCAAGAGCAACAAAATAAGACTCTGTCTCAAAATATAAATATATACATATGTGTGTGTTTGTGTGTGTGTGTGTGACAAAGTCTCAGGATATAAAATCAATGTCCACAAATCAGTAACCTTTGTATATGCTAATAACAACCAATATGAGAAACTAATCAAGGACACAATTCCCTTCACAGTAGCTTCAAAAAAAAATGAAATACCTAAGAGTATACATAACAAAAGAGATGAAAGACCTTTACAAAGAAAATTATGAAACACTAAGAAAATAATAATAAATAGCAAAAGATATTAACAAATGGAAGAACATACCATGCTCATGGCTGGAAAGAATCAACATTATCAAAATGTCTCTACCACCCAAAGCAATCCACAGATTCAATGCAATCCTCATTAAAATACCATCATCATACTTTCAAGATTTAGAAAAAAGAATTCTTCATTTTCTATGGAACCAGAAGAAACTTCATATAGCCAAAGCAATTCTTAGCAATAAAGCAAAGCCAGGGGTATCACCCTACCAGACTTGTGGCTATACTACAAGACCATAGTGATCAAAACAGCATGGTATCAGCACAAAAATAGACACACTGATATTTGAAACCAAATAAAAAACCATGAGATGAAACTAACATCTTACAGCCATCTGTAAGAAATAGTCTTTGATAAACTGAACAAGAACATACACTGGGGAAAAGAATCCCCATTCAATAAATGGTGCTGGGAGAACTGGATAACCACATGTAAAAGACTGAAACTGCACCCCTACTTCTCACCACTTACAAAAATTGATTCAAGATGAACAAAAGATTTAAATCTAAGGCATGAAAAACAAAAATCCTCAAACAAAGTGTGGGGAAAACCCTTGAAGGTATCAGCCTGGGGAAAGATTTTGTGAAGAAGACTACAAACTAATACAACCTTTTTGGAAGGAAGCATGGAGAACCCTCAAAGAACTCAAGCTAGACCTCCCATTTGATCCTGCAATCCCATTACTGGGCATCTACCCAGAAGGAAAAAAAATCCTTTCATCATAAGGACACTTGCACTAGACTGTTTACTGCAGCTCAATTTACAATCACCAAAATGTGGAAACAGCCTAAAGGCCCACAAACCCAGGAATGGATTAACAAGCTGTGGTATATGTGTACCATGGAATATTATTCAGTCATTTAAAAAAACGGAGACTTTACAGCCTTTGTATTAACCTGGATGGAAGTGGAATACATTATTCTTTGTAAAGCATTACACAGATGGAGAAGCATGAATCCTATGTACTCAATGTTGAGATGAAGACAATAACAATTAATGACACAGTGGAGGGGGGAAGGGGAGAACAGAAAGAGAAAGAAGGAGGGAGCAGTGGGGAAAGGAAGAGCAGAGAGAGGGAAGAAGGGAGGAGGGTGGGGTCTTGGTGTGTGCCACACCTTTTAGGGGCAAGGTATGATTGTAAAAGGGATTTTACCTAACAAATGCAATCAGTGTAACCTGGTTTCTTGTACCTTCAATGAATCCCCAACAATAAAAAAGGGGGGGAGGGGGGAGTAATCCCATTAACAGTGGTATGAAAAATAAATACTTAGGAATGAATTTAATCAAAGAGCTATAAGACCTTTACACACTGATGGAAGAAATAGAGATAGCCTTAGCAGGACAGTGTGCACACACCTTTCTCAGTCACCTCCTCTCTAAGGCCAACCCAAAGGCAAACTGGTTAAGTTCATTACTGTTTCACCCAAACCTATAATTTTGAATTGTCTCAAGATAGCTACCATGGAATTAGTAGAGAGGATCAGTGAAACCCAGAAGCCAGTAAATAAGACCATTGTTTCCAGGCCCAAAAGCTATGTTTGAACAAAATACTTGATTGTGGCTGCTTATACATGGAATTTAATAGATGAATGTAAACCAGAAGCCACATGCTTGAGGTGACTTTATGGGAAAAGAAACCATAAGTCTGGCTTTTTAAGCCATAGATTAGTTTGATCCCTAATAGAACTCCTATGGCCCCAATTCTGTGGCAACAAAAGCCATACTGTCCTCAAGAGGGGCACATTCTCCAGTGGCCATTTCAGATGTGGTCACAGAGGATGATAAACATGAAAGAATGTTCTAGAAGGCAAGACAGAGGTCACAGTGACAAGAAACAAGGAATGCCTCCCAGAAGACAGAATCAAGGCAGGCCAGATGGGCTGCAAAACCAGACACTGCCAGGATGGGGTAATTTTCACACTTCTTGACCATCATTGATTTGATCAATCCATCATTGGATTTGATCACTGCTATGGACCCTGGTCAGCTGGGTGCTGCTCATTCTTCTCTTTCCAGTCTTGGAGTTTTTAATGTAATTTTATGGTACTTGCTCCAGGGTTATATAATAGAGGTTGTTTGGAGAGTAGAGATAACTTACATTTTAGTTTATTGTTTGTCAGATGACAGGAAATTCCATCCTTCCTCAAAGGAGAATAATGACCAATAACCCCCATCTTAATTTTGAGTTAGAAGTAGCAATTCTGGCTCAGTACCTGTGGCTCAATCGGCTAAGGCGCCAGCCACGTACACCTAAGGTGGCGGGTGTGAATCCCCAGCCCGGCCCGCCAAACAACAATGATGACTGCAACCAAAAAATGGCCGGGCGTTGTGGCGGGCGCCTGTGGTCCCAGCTACTTGGGAGGCGGAGGTAGGAGACTCGCTTGAGCCCAGGAGTTGGAGGTTGCTATGAGCTGGGATGCCATGGCACTCTACCCAGGGGGATAGCTTGAGGCTCCGTCTCAAAAAAAAAAAAAGAAGTAGCAATTCTTTGGAACTTTGAGAATATGTTTCTGGAAAGTCTCTGGGAGACTTGTGGTTATGCTTCTTTGAGAATATTCTATGCATGGGGAAAAATGGTCTATGTTTGTTAATAGTTGATCAAACAAAAGGTGGATAGACTATGACAGAATCTATTAGTTGTCTCTTAGTACTCAAGCCCTTAACTCTCTCACAGAAAAAGAATATCCAGTTCTTAGCTGAGCATATAAATGCCCAAAGTAAACATCACAGTACCCAGCGTCTGTTGAAGCTGGATATTGCCATACAGCCAAGTGTGGGCCAGTGGAATATGAGCCAAAGTAATGTGTAGAAATCTCTGGTCATTCACTTAGTCTAGGACCTAGAATTTGCTGCTCAGACCATCAAATATTCTGGCTTCAGGTTCCTAGGTCAAGAACCTGTTCTCCCCCTTCACACTCTCCCTTGCCACTGGTTGGAATTTTGACATGATAGTAAATCCTCTCTGAAATTCCCTAATGATGCTGGAACAGCTTTACAGATGGAACCTGGGATGCTGAGATAGTGGCTCACACCTGTAATCCTAGCACTCTGATAGATCAAGGCAGGAGAATCTCTTGAGCTCAGGAGTTCGAGACAAACCTGAGCAAAAGTGAGACCCTGTCTCTAATAGAAATAGGAAAATTGGCCTGTCATTATTGTAGACACCTGTAGTCCCAGCTACTGGGGAGGCTGAGGCAGGATTGCTTGAACCCAGGAGGTTGCTGTGAGCTAAACTGATGCCATGGCACTCTCCAGCCTGGAGCAACAGAGTAAGACTCTGTCTTTTAAAAAAAAAACCCAGGCAATCCTCCCACCCCCAAGGCCTTAGACATGCTGGTTTATAAAATAAAAGCTGTTATTTTAATGGATTAAAGAGCAAGGGTGTGGGATTAGCTCTGGCTAATGAGCAATTCCTTTCTTCCTTTCTGCAGTGGAAGATTTTGTAAGTAATGAAATTTTTAATTCTCTGTTGATCGTCATCTTTTCCTCCACATTTGGCACAATAATCTGTGACCTATTTCTCCTGACACAATATTAAAAAGTAAGACACACCTGTTGCTTCAACTTAGCTCACAGCCCAAAATCCCACCTCCTGTAAGCAAAAGGGACTGTCTTTTAAGATCAGGAGCCAATGAAATGGCCAGGATTTTGTTTGTTCTGTGGCCAAGATAATGCCTCCTTCCCCACATTTGGCAACTAAATTGTAAGAGGTAATCAGCTCTCAAAAGAGACAGAAGGCTTCAGCTAGACCATCCTCCTAACATCTGAAGTCCCTCTGCAGAGGCTGTTCTTGGAACTGGTAAGTATTTGTGCTCTTGTGCTTCATCTCTTGTGGTCTATTGCTTATGTTTATAAGGAGATTTGCTGGCCTTATGGATTTGTTCTCTGCAACCTCAAAGATTCTCTTTCTGAACTACTCACCTTCTCTCTCTCTCTTTTCCCCAATTTACCTAGGCAATTCACTGTTTGACCCAAATGCTAGGCTGGTTTCAACTCTCCTCTTTGGTCCGGTGTTTCAGAGTGAGATGTAGACCCTGTTGCCAATCAAAGAGAAAATTTGCTGCTCAGACCATCAAATACTCTGGCTTCAGGTTCCCAGGCCAAGTTCCCCAGTACTTTAATTTTGCAAAGGATGTGCTTGACCAATGGTCCCAACTAGAAAAGGTAAACCTTATTGTTTTCTAACTTTGAAATATTGGCCAAGGTCAGCTCTGTAAGTTGTTCAAAGATGACAAGATTCAAATCCTGTCTATGGCTGGCACTAGAAAATACAAATTTGGAGGAAAAGAATTATAGCAAAATAACTGAGAACACAGGCTTGAAAGCCAGAGGTATTTGTGTTTAAATCCTGGATCTAACACTAAGTAACCATGCAACCTTCTAGAACCCTGGTGTTTGGGGGGGTGGGGTGGTTTGTTTGTTTGGGATTCATTGAGAGTACAAAGAATTAGATTACACTAATTGCATTTGTTAGATAAAGTCCCTCTTATAATTTAATCCCCACTGCAAGAGTGTGTCATACACCATGACCTTGGTTTTCTTATCAGTAAAATGGAGATATTAATGGGGCCTGTTTCATAGTGTTGTTGAGAAGATTAAATGAGCTAATCAATAAAGCTAAACACTTAACACAGAACTTGAAGGCTCATAAATACTCAATAAAAGTTAAGTTTTATTATCACTGGTAAAAATTATGAGAGTAATATGTGTCTGATTTGTTTCTAATCACTAAGCATTTGGGGACATCTCCTAACATATACAAAATTTCAGAGATCAAACACAAAAAGAGCTTACAGTATAGTGGCTTTTTTTGTTACTATTGTTTATTTTTAACAAAAGATAGCTACATAGTGTAGAAGAGTAGTAGATAGGAAGTGACAAAGGAAATAAGTACACATCTGGATAATGGAAGTTGGAAAGATTTGGTGAAGGAAGAGGTGTTTACTGCATCCTGAAGAACAAGTAGGATTTCAACAAAGGATATGGAGAAAAGCTGGGCACGGTAGCTCACACCTGTAATCCTAGAACTCTGGGAGATGGAGGTGGCTGGATTGCTTGAGCGCAGGAGTTGGAGGCCAGCCAAGAACAAGATCAAGATCCTGTATCTACCAAAAATAGAAAAATCAAGCCGGGCATGGTGGTGCATGCCTGTGGTGCCAGCTACTTGGGAGGCTGAGGCAAAAAGATTGCTCAAGCCCAAGAGTATGAGGTTGTTGTGAGCTATGATGCCACTGCACTCTTCCTAGGGCAACAGAGTGAGACTCTGTCTCAAGAAAAAAAAAAAAAAAAAGACATGTTGTAAAACACTGTCTACTGGAACAACTGAACGAGTAGAAACATTCAGAGAATGAAAGAGAAAGAACGTTTTGCTCAGTACAGGGCCATAGAGAGGAGTATTGAATCATGAGGGTGAAAAGGCAAAGAACAACTTAAAATTTAAAAGGCCCTGATGTGTGGAGGCCTCATTTCATTTTCTAGCTGGAAGACCTGGGAACAAGCCATTTTAACTCTCCAAGGCTCATTTCCCTCATCTGTCAAATAGAGCTGATGGTGCTAGTAGAAGAATCCAGTGCATGGGGGTGGGGAGCAGGGCAATCAAGGTGGAACAGAAGCACTGTTCTCTTCTCCCAGCCTTCTGTGACCCTCCTTTCCTCCATCACCTGCTTTGGGAAGGATGAGAAAAGTGGATAAAATGGTAATTCATTGTCTTAATCCACAAGATTTTTATCGTCTTTCATGGCACATTCAGGGTTTCACTATAAGGAAAACTTCTGTTTAGGAGACTTAGCATTTACTCATTTAAACCAAAGAACAGACATTCAGCACAACAAGAACTGCAAATGTTCCTTGGAGAGATTTGAGGCGTACGTCTCAAAGGACTTTGGGTGGGTTTCCCCTTGCTCAGCTGTGCTCCTGCATGAAGTGGGCTCCCCACCCTTCCTGCATGGCGTTTTCCTAGGAAGCCCTCCCAGCCCACCAGGCTTGAGCAGCTTTCTCTCTCCTGTGGTTTTCTTTCTTTATATGTGAGCCCTATATCCCAGTAAGATTCTAGAGCTAGAGTTGCATCTTTTACTCTTTGTATCTGCATGGCACAGTCACCATGCTGAGACTTGCTCCTTTACTCAGCAGTTGGCCAGGAACTTGGATTATAGACAAGGGTACAAGCTGGGCCTTGACCAGCAGAAACTCCCAGGCAGGAAGAGGAGATGGGTGGGCAGCGAGTGTGGCGAGAGGAATACAGAGGAATGCAGAGGCCTCCAGCTCTGAACAAAGACTTGGACTCCAAAGGCCACACAACTAAATATGGGTTGCTGAAATTGCCTGGGGCATCAGTCTTAAATGCTCAAAACATCAGAGTCAGCAGGAACTTTACAAATCATCTAATCCAACCACTTATTTAAAAACATTTTAATGATAGAATTGTCAGAATTCTACATTTTAATTATAGAATTATTTTATTATAAACATAAGAATGTATTAGTATGTAATATTGCTCAAAGACAATCATTGTAAATTTTTATATAGATTTCCAGATCACGTAGCTTTGTAAAAACTGAGTCATTCTGTGTATAATAATTTGTAACTTGGAATCATGCTTCTTCATTACTTGTTTTTTGTCTCCTGGAAATAATATGCAGCAGAAACGATATGGTATAGAAACAATATGAAATAAAAAATAATCTTCCCACATCAATAAATGTTGTACCTAATATCTCAATATAATTCATGGTTATATAATATTTAATGGAGGGTTGAACCAAAATGCATTTAATCTATTCCTTATGTATTCAATAAATCCTTTATTATTATGCCTCTTAGACATTTATTATTTTTTTTTGCTATTGTAAGCAATGCTAAAAAAACTATCTTTGTGCATATGTCTTCTTTCCTTCATTTAAATTCCTAACAGTGAAATTACTCAGTCAAGAGGCTGTGTAGGCATTTGGTAAGCACATTAATAGACTGCCTCCCATAAAACACATACTAATTCACACATTCACCAGTCTTTTGTGGTAGGGCCTATTTCTCCATGCTTAGGTAATTCTTGGTATTTTCATTGTTTTTTCATTTTTACGAGTCTATTTTTCAATAAATCCTAGCACCCTTTAAAAAGATTTAAAAAACGACTCGGTGCCTGTAGCTCAGCAGCTAGGCTGCCAGCTACATGCAACCAGGCTGGCCAGTTCAAACCTGGCCTGGGTCTGCCAAACAACAATGACAACTACAACAACAACAAAAAACAGCTGGGTGTTGTGGCGGGTGCCTGTCCACCCAGCTACTTGGGAGGCTGGGGCAAGAGAATCGCTTAAGCCCAAGAGTTTGAGGTTGCTATGAGCTGTGACGCCACAGCACTCTACTAAGGGTGACATAGTAAGACTCCATCATGAATAAATAAATAAATAAGAAAGCCCTGAAGGCCAAGGCAAAGAGTTTGAACCTAATCTGATAGGCCATGAGGAGTTATTGAAGGTTTTTGCGTGACATGAGCATAGTTAATACTTAGGTCCTGCAAAGGTAACATAGAAAGGAAATAGAAATAACTCCCATGCCCACAGAAACAAAATATCATCACTGACGGTCTAGCCCTGAAATCCATCAAAATATGGTTGACAAGGAAATAGAAAATCAATGGTAAATCAAGGGGTAATCTTGTATTTTTTTTTTTTGTTACTGTTGATATGAGGGTAAGGGGTTGAGGAATGCCTCCCCTTTACGCTTTGCAATACTATTTTTTTTTTTATTAAATGATAGCTGTGTACATTAATGCAATCATGGGGTACAGTGTGATGTTTTCATATACAATTAGAAATATCTTCATGAAACTGGTTAACATAGCCTTCATGTTCCAATACTATTTTAATGAGAGGTTTTTAAACCATCAGAACAGAGTAGCAATTCTGTGGGCTTCTCCAGGGTAGGTGGGGGGAAAAAAAGTGAGAGAAACAGAAGTAGGGAGAATGAAAGTTGTAATGAAGAAAAAAGGAAGTTAGGGAATTAGGAAAGAAGGAAAAAAAGGAAGGGGAAGGAAGTGAGAGAGAGAGAAAGAAATAGGACAGAAAGGGATATATAGGAATGAAGGAAGGAATAAGTGGAAAAAAGAAAAGAGGGAGGGAGAGAGAAATGAATCTTTCTTCTCTCCATCCCCAGGGAAGGAAGGAGGGAAACCTGTATCATTTGGCACAGAGAGAAAGGCTCAGTCATAATGGAGACACTTTAAAAGTTGTAGGTACTTCCATCTGTGCCTTCATTAAACAGTATTGGAAAACAAATTGTCCCACTAAAAAATAAGTTGCTGGGCAGTAGCTGTATTTGGGGTCGAGAATAGAAACAGATGGGGTAGGAGGAAGGCACTCTTTCTCTACTAACAAGCTCATGCCCTAGGAAATCTTTGCTGTCTCCCTGGCAGGGCCGGTTACTCTAGTTCATATGCCAAGTTCTCCCAGGAGGTTCTGAGAGAACCTCCCAGAACATTAAACATTAAATACTTCAACATTAAATATTTAAACATTAAATATTTCCTACCAGTTGAAGAATAGTCCATGCTTCCAATGCCCCAGGCATCCTGGCCTCTCTGCAAGATGGTATCTGACAAAGAGGGCCTCCAGTATCCAGTGTTCATGCTGACTAATATTCAATATTTTAAACATCACTCTGCTTAGGATGGAATTGGAGGGCCTTCCCCTGCCCTCTGGGAGGTTGATGCCAAAGGAGAAAAGGATAAATGGAGCTTTGAAAGGATGGCTTATCTCTCCCAGAAGGCAGCCAGCATCCTCTCTGACACCTGTGCCCTTAGCAGTGGAGACCGGCTGATGATAATCCTTCCCCCATCACCTGAGACTTACTGGATCTGCCTGGCCTGCATGCGACTGGGTAAGGCATAAGCCAGTGACTTCCTCAGTTGGAGGATAATGAGAATTCCAACCTCAATCATTCACAGAATTGGGAGATGTTAGAGAGATATCCTGATGCCTGAATTCTTCCCACAGTATGGGTGTCTTTAAACAGGCCTAGGTTTGGGTCCCAGCTCTACCACTTACCTGTATACCATGATGACTCTCTGAGCCTTAGTTTCCTTATCCATGAAATAGAGACAGTAAGAGTAACAGTCATAGGACCATTGTGAAGATTAAATAACCCATACAGTGTTTAGTTACCCTGAAGGCCATTTGTCATCACAAGGAAACATAGACTTCCGTCCAAACAAAGTCAGCATCAAAGTGGAAGACTGAGCGAGCACACCTTGCACTCTTAGACTTTGGTTTGTCCATCTCTAAAAAAAGAAGGTGGAAATATCTCTAAAGGGCTTAAAGGAGTCTAGTATTAGAAAGTCCTTGATAATCACCTTCAGTGAGCCTGGGATCAGATTTTGGATTCTGCTGGGATAGAGCTACTGCTTCTGGGCATCCCATCCATGACCCTGAGGCTCACTCCTACAACACAAACACATTAGCAGGACATCCCTCAATCATAAGGCACATCACAATTATGAGAAAGGAAGGATATTGGAAAAGAGCCCACCCCTAAGATCATTCCTCTTTGTCTGCTATAGTACCTAGCTTTTTATCCTTAGTTCCTATGAAAAACAGAAAAATATCCAGACATGGGCCACACTTACATCATGACGAATTGCCACAACTGGCATATCCCATCATTTTTGCCTGCTAACCAGGTTGCCACATGAGAAAACCCTAAGAAGTGATCCAAAGAGCAGGTGTCCTTGAGATTGCCACCTGTCAGTTGTGTGAGGCACATGGAAGAAAGGAAGGGAGTGAGCCCTGCCCTCAAGCCTACTTCAGCTCCTGGTGTTTTCCCAGTTCCCAACAGACTAAGTATATCTGATATGGACCACTTCAGTCTGGGCCACCAGAAACTCTTCCTATATGACTCCAAGTTACATAGAGTGATATCCTTAGCTATGTCCAGTAGAGAGTCTATAAGTAACAGTCTAAAAGAGGGCTATCATTTTTTACTTAAAATAATTAAATTTGGGGGTGGTGCCTGTGGCTCAAGGAGGGCGCCGGACCCATGTACTGGAGGTGGCGGGTTCAAACCTGGCCCTGGCCAAAAAATAATTAATTTTGTAATGATGCATAAGCATAAATGAACAAAAACAAAATTCAAAGCTCAGAAACAGACCCAAGTACATTCAAGAATGTGTCATGTCATTTCAAACCAGTAATGAAAATATGTGTTATGGCTCAGCACCTGTAATTCAAGCAGCTAAGGCACCAGCCACATACACCAGAGTTGGCGGGTTCGAATCCAGCCTGGCCCGCCAAACAACAATGATGGCTGCAACCAAAAAACAGCCAGGCATTGTGGTGGGTGCCTATAGTCCCAGCTACTTGGGAGGTGAAGGCAGGAGAATCATTTGAGCCCAGGAGTTGGAGGTTGCTGTGAGGTGTGATGCCATGGCACTCCACCCAAGGTGACAGATTGAGGCTCTGTCTCAAAAAAGAAAAAGAAAGAAAGAGAGAAAGAAAGAAAATACGTGTTAATTCTTAAGTCATTTGAAGATAGTTGTTTGGAAAGTAAAATGGCATAACTCTAACCCAAATAATGTACCCAAATAAATTTCATCCAATCATCACATGCATCCTACAAATATATGCAACTAATAATTTAAAATTTTTTAAATTTTAAAGGAAACATAGAAAAGAAAAATCAATCGATTTAATTTATCACATTAACAAAATAAAAGAAAGAAAATCGTAAGATTATCTCAAAAAAAATTTAAATGTGCATTAAAAATTTAAATGTTTAAGAAAACCTAAGTATTGAAAGAAAATGTGGGTAAATACATAGTATCAGGAAAGGACTTCTAGATATGATACCAAATACCAAAACAAGAAAAAAAATTGATGTATTATACTTCATAAAATTTTTAAAATTTCATTCATCAAAAGAAAAAAAATCACCATAATGTACAAGGAGCTTCTGCATGGCTGTTGTGGAGAACAGACCAGGGCATACACCTCTCTTCGTATTTGTGAGATGTTTCTGGGTGATTGAATCTGGCATGCCCTTTTGGCAGCATCCAGCCAGTTGCAAAGTGATTGCTGTAACAACACAGAGTTGCTCTGCCAATTTTGAAATGTGTGATGTGATAAAATTCAATCAAGAAATTTCAACATTACATCCATAAACAAAAGAAAAGAAAGAGTTGTTAGATGCTTTTTTTAGATAGAAGCTCATCTACTTTGAAGTTCTAATATTTTTCTTAAGATATCACAAATGAAATTAAAACACTGCCTTTATTCAGGCTTATATAGAAAAATACGATAAACTGGGTGGTTTATGAGCAACAGAATTTTATTTCTCACAGTTCTGGAGGCTGGCAAGTCCAAGATCATAGCAGATGCAGTATCTGATGAGGGCTCAATTTCTGATTCATAGATGGCTCCTTCTAGCTTGTCTCTGTCCTCACTTAATGGAAGGATGACCAGTTGCCTAGGGGGAGCCTGTTTTATAAAAACAGTATTCATGAGCACTCCACCCTCATGACCTGATCACCTGTCAAAGGCCCCACCTTCTAATACCACTACCCTGGGGTTTAGAATCTGAACATATGAATTTCAAAACTTCAGACCATAGCAAAGACAAATGCCAACGTGGGGAAAATATTTGTCACACATATGACTGATAAGCTGCTAATGACCTTAACATAGACAGAGTTCTTACAAATCAATAGAGAAAATAAATTAACACTATTGGATACTGCTCTCCAAATGCTTCATCTAATAAAATTCTGTTGTTCATAAACCACCCAGTTTATCATATTTTGCTATATAAGCCTGAATAAAGACAGTGAACACTTCAAAGGTGTTAGAAGTTACCTGCAATTAACGTCTTGTGTCACCCAGTTACACAATTTCCTATATAACATTACATGCTTAAGGATCACTTGAGAGCTATGAGATGACATTGAATAAGTCCCTTCCACTTTGTCTCTCCACCTTCCCATCAGCACTATCACTGTAAGAAATTGAATTAGATGAATCCCAGTTCCATTCCAGATCTGGGGTCCCTATGTCTTTTGTCTTTGAAATATAATTTGCATACTACTAAATTCACCATTTTAAAATACACAATTTAATGGGTTTCAAGACATTCACAAAGCTATACACTATCACTGTTATCTAATTGTGAAAGATTTTCTTCCTTCCAAAAGGAAGCCCTATATGCATTAGCTTTTACTCCCTATTCTCCCCACCCCTAAACCTTGGCAAACACTAATGTACCTTCCATCTTTGGATTTGTCCTTTACAGACATTTTATATAAATATAATAATGCAATATGTGGCCTTCTTCCACTTAGAAGAATGCTTTCCAGGTTTACTTATGTTGTAGTACTTGTCAGTTCTCCATTCTTTTTGTGAATTAATAGCACTTCATTTTATTACACCCTATTTTGTTTATCAATGCATAAGTTGATGAATATTTGGGTTGTTTACATGTTTGGGCTATTATTAACAGTGGGTTTTTTTATGGTGAACAAGAGATCTCAATGTGAAAAGCAGAAAATCTGAGGAAAGTCCACATCATTAAACCAGATCCTTTTTTGAAAATCAGTAGGTCTATAGTAGGATGTACAAGCACTATTACTAGACAATATTATCATCACTTGGTCCTAGAATAAGGTGACCAGATTTTAACATTGGTAAAGCGGGACACCATTGACTGGGGGGTGGGGGGTAGGGAGTTGGGGGGCAGGGGTGGTTCTTAATTAAAAATTTGATCTATATGGAGCAACAAAAATTTTCATAGAATGCAAAAATAATATTGTAATATATTTTTTGTAATTTCAACATAAGTACAATTTACAAATATAATGCATTTTTAAAAATTATGTATAGTATTTTATTCTTTGGCACATTTTTCATTTGAGTGAATTTTTTTTTAGTAGATTGCTGTCATTGTTTAAAAGGTCATGAAATTTTTCACAAGAATTTGTTAAATTATATTTCACACATAAAATGCTTTCAAAGTCTCAGCACTTAATTGTGATTTTTCTGGTGTCCACATTTTATTTACCATAGAAAAAACGCGTTCAGTCGCAGCATTAGTTCCTGGTAAGGACAGCGCATATCCCACAATTTTTAGTGCATTATTTTATGGCACATGGTTTGTTTCAAAATGATGAAATATTTCTAAACATTTGTTCTCTATTGTGATTTTTGCTGATGCCCAAGATTTAACCTTTTACTTATCAATATATTTTTTTAATAATGATACTTCGTAAGTTGTAAGTGTCACTTTCAAGGCTGGCACTAGACTTTTTGCCGCCACTATAAAATATAAATAATACAAGTACTATCTGCTAAATTCATGCAAAAAATAAATTACTTACCTAAATTATTTGAATAGCTAATTGGTTGACATCACTTGTTTAACTAGCACTAGCACTCAGTACGATGTGTATCGTCTGAGAGACAGTTACAAAACATTTTCATCGTTGCCAATGCCAAAAAATGCCATTGTTCATTTCATTAAGTCCAAACAATGGTGGTCGAATTCTAACAACTGATCAACAATGCGAACTTTGATAAGCAGTTCTCGATAATCAGTTCTCAACAATTATTTGTTATTATTAAAGTTTAACATTACAAAATTAACAAAAAGAATGTACAACTCATATCCTGGCGAAAGTGCCACATGGCAGCGGAAAACCGTATATTCCCTTCCAATTGTCCCACCATTCCCTAGCTTGTCGTTCATTCTTTCCAAAAATCAGGACTTTTTTAAAACGCCATGGGACACAGGGCAAATTGTTAAAAATTGGGACTGTCCCACCAAAAGCAGGACATCTGGTCACCTTATCTCAGTCCCAACCCAGAATGTTGAAAGCGGCCACTAGGAACAAGACATTGGACTGAAATCCAAGGAATAAACACAACGGGTTCAACTGGCACTTGTCTGGGATGTCGTGGGAGCAATAGATGGAGAGAATAGACAGTTGGAAAATTTAATGCTATTTTCTTTGGGAATAAAATAATACAAGTACTAAGAAAATATTGCATTTTGCTACTATGTATGTTTTTTGTCTGTCACTTCTGGTGGGAAATTATGAGAAATTATGACACTCTGCATTGGTCTTGAAAATAACTAGAAAGTTTTCCATAAATGACTTTTACGTCCACTACCGGAAAAGTTCCTTCAGATTCAGCATTTGTCACTTTATCTTCTTCCTGTTTATTTTTCACTTAGTGTTACTTTTTTAGAGACTTTTTTTTTTGGTTTGTCAACAACATGGGATAAGGCTCTTTTCTTCCCTATGACCCTGTGAGAAAGTTCACAAGGTCAGAATACAGACACGTATACCCAAGAATAAAAACCTAGTTCCCTGGGTTGACCTTAAGCAATCAATCCAATGCCATTTTTTTCTCCATTTCCTTAACAATTATTCAAGAACAAAATTATCTTTCCTTTGCTTAAGTTTGTAAGGCATTTTGATATGTTAGTTTTTGCTTTTTGTGATATTTAAAGCTTGCATTATCTGACTTTCTGTGAGAGCCGTCTCAGCACTGTGCTCTCATTTCAGGGAAAAGAAAGAAGCTTTGCAGTAACATTTCGTTTTGTCACCACAGATAACAGATCATGAAAAAACTATAGCTTCCTAATATTCTAAAAGAGAATATTTCCCTAGAATTCCCATTCAAAATGGAAAGCTCTCTTAATTAATGATTCTAAGAATTACTTGTTCTTGTCAGTACATGAGCATAGAAAAACTACATTTTTATCAAATAAATACCCTATGGCAGACAGTCTTTGAACTTTATGAAAATTCAAAACACATAGGAAATTAGGATTAATTTTTCTTTAACTGTGTTTCTGCTGCCTGGGCTGTTTCATTAAGCTCCATAAGGTGCGTTCCTGAACTTGAATTTAATTCTTGGATCTGCTGTTCCCTGTGTGAACACACTTACTTTGTGTTCTAGTTTCTAGTTGGCAAAACAGGAGGATAAACAACATATTTACCCATAGGAGTTTTAATGAGATGAACACAGATTGCTTCCTGACGCTTTAAAAAAAAAGTATATTTGAGAGCAGTGTGGGGCGGTAGGAAAACCAAGGATGTTGAAATGTAATTAGGCCTGTGTTTGTAACTGGATACTGCTCACTAGCAAGCATATGACCTCGAGGACATTATAACTCAGTGTCTCTAATTACTAATAAAATTAGGATAACAATCATATCTATGACATAGGGTTGTCATGGGGATTATATGAGATGGGAGGAAAAAAATGTGTTTTGTACACATCTTAGATCTCAGGACCATTTATTACTGCATGAATATTCGTTGATGAATCTATCTTCATCTAAAGGGATGATGTGTCTCTGTGTATGTGCACACACATACACCCACCTACCCACGTGTGTGTGTAGAGAACAGCCACCTGCACACTGAGAAGCAGGGTGATTCAGATCTCCATCATGTTCCCAAGAATAAGGTGGTGCATGCAGTGGACAGCGGGGAACACAGTGCAGGTGGACATTGCTTATGGGTCGTCAGTCATGGTGCAGTAACTGAAGCCACACATAAGATGAGATCACCTGGTGAAATACGTGCATCGATACGTTCACACAGACGGGGAGAAGGACGGAAGTGAGCACATGTCCTGGGGACACCCTGAGGGGCAAAAACAGGACGGAAAATGTGTCTTTTCTGAACCAGCAGCATGGAACTGGGGATTGGATGCAAATACTGACAAAATTTTACCTGGGAAGAAGGCAAGGAATGGACGTGTTTGATGAGCTCTGCTCTCTCTGGTGCAGGTTTTAAGGGAATTACTGGGACATAAGGAGTGCGCAGAAACAGAGGCACTCGGGGGACCCGCCTCAGCGCTGCACCCCCACACAGGAGCAGAGGCAGGTTGCAAAGGGAGCCAGGGCCTGACCAGCGGATTTTAACCCTTAGAGTAGCATTTTTCTCCCATGACCGAGGAAAATTATAAAGTGAGAACAAAAGCTTTGGGATCTTCAATGGCTCTCAGGGGGCAGAAGGCAACGCAGGCGAGGACGGGAGTGCAGGGCCCTGTCTGAGGGCTGCGGGCTGGTGCGGCTCCCTTAACTGTCTGCTCTACTCTCTCCTGACTCCCTTCTGTCTGTCTTCCCCCACTGCCCACTTTGTCATCCATCACTCGTCCCCGTCCCCTTCTTCACTCGCTAGAAGCTCCTCACCCTGCAAATCTCAACTGGAGCATCAGCTCCTCTGGCACCTTTCCCTGACCCCTGGTGACATCCCCTGGGTCTTCCCACAGCTCCCTGTCGTGAAGCCCACCTCGCTGTATCCCGATGCCTGGTTGCTTGTCGGTCTTCCCCAATAACCTGCAAACTTCCTGAGGGTAGAAACCAGGTCTCCGTATGCCCTGGCAGCTGTGTCAGAACCTAAAGTGTGGTCAGAATGTGACAAATGAATGCAAGAGGGAACAAATGTCGGTACTCAGCCAACCAAATACACCGACACGCTGATGAAACCAGGAATGGAGCATGAGGCAGGCCGTGTAAAAGCAAGCTGCATGAAAATGGGTCTTCTGGCTCAGCACCTGTGGCTCAATCGGCTAAGGCACCAGCCACGTACTCCTAAGGTGGCAGGTTCGAATCCCCAGCCCGGTCGCCAAACAAACCAAAAAATGGCCGGGCATTGTGGTGGGCGCCTGTGGTCCCAGCTACTTGGGAGGTGGAGGCAGGAGACTCGCTTGAGCTCAGGAGTTGGAGGATGCTATGAGCTGTGATGCCATAGCACTCTACCCAGGGGGATAGCT
>CAUYQV010022856.1:0-17197 GCA_963574575.1 Galagoides demidoff
AATTTTACAGTTTTATGCCTGGCCGGAGGGTGCCATGGCACACCAGCAGGGGTAGGAGGTCCAGTTTTTAGGGGGTCTCTCCCGTGGGATAGAGTGGGAGGAAGTTTGAACTCTGCTTGCTTGTTTGCATGGAGTAAACTGTGAGCCCTTGTTGTGGGGGAGGGGACTCCCGTCCGCTTGGTGGCGGATTTTGTACCTTTTGGTTGTATTTTTGGGGTCGTAGCTCACCTCAGGAAGGTTGAAGTGCACTCTTCAATCTTCTCTCTTGGCTCTGCTCCAAACCATCAGCTAATTTGCTAAACTTCTGTCCTTTCAATCTCCTTCTGGACGGGAGCTTCTGTAAAAAGCTGGCTGCAGTCCGCCATCTTGGCTCCCTTTACAAATAATTTTACTTGGAGCCCTCAGGAGACCAGCTAATGATCACCCCTAAATTCAACTGTGAGTCCACATCCGGAGGTAAGCCACTTTAACATCTATTTCTAGCTAGTGTCTGCAGATGCTAATGTACTATTAATATTATTTTGTTGTGAATGATTGTGAAAATATGTAATTCTTTATTAAATTCATTTGTTGTAACTTATATAAAGCCCTTAAGAACCTCCAAGAAAAAGCCAAAAAGACAGTAACTTTCAACAAGGACCCCAGGTTGCTGGGCTATTTACCTATCAGAGACTCTTGGAGGTGTTTAAAAGCATTTGTTGGTAAAACAACTTGATCAGTGGAGAACCTCAGCCCTACTGGCCTGTTACAGACGCCCAGAAATATGTGTTAACACCCATCACCAGAAACACCATTAAAATGAAAATGGAGGTCCAATCAATCCCCAGGGTGTTAAATCCCCCACAGGCTTGTTAAAATGTATATAAAAGTGTGTTTTGTACTGCTTTTAAGAGTACAGGAGTAGAAAGTAAGTGTAGATTATTAAACATATTTCATGTCGAGCCTGTGTCTATCTTGTTGTTTTGTGTCATTTATTCAGTGTTTATTAGAAGTTTGGTCTTGGCCTGAAGCAAACAGTTTTAAAGACATTTGTGAGTGGATTACAGATGTTTTCTTTCAAGAGACCCTTCAAAATTTTACTTCTTCTGAAACTGCCTTAATTACCTACTTACTCTTATGTATCCTACACCCCTCACCATCTGGTGCAACTTCAGCCTGGCAGTCATTAGTCTATTCACCCTTATTATTGATATTAGCTTGGTAGCACTGCCCCTCCCCAGACTGGTCCACTAGGAAACATATGACCTTGTTCATATTTCTGTCCCCACCTAGTTCTAAACCTTTTGCATCCTGCTAACTCTTTGATGTCCCATCATCACCGGACTTTTAGGCCTCTCCTTTTCTGTCTCCTAGGGAGGATTCTTCTATCAGAGCTACTAATCTTCAATGTGGAGTCTTCTTTTCCTAGTTTAAGGAAATTTCTATTTAAAAAAAGTAAAAACACTCTTGAAATGTATAAAGACCCCGGCAACTTGTCCCTTCCGTTCTCCCACTATCAAGTGTTTTTAATCAAACTGTCTTTCCTTTTAGAATTCTCGTGATTAACATTTGCTTGATTATAGTACTCTTAGTTGCCATCAGTCAAGAAAAAGTAATTGGGTAGATTTCTATAATAATATTATCCCCTGGTGGGTCCAAAATTCCTACCCTATTAACTTGTTAGTACATTTATTTTATCATCCAGTCACATTTCCTGTTAAGCCTTAATTCTCGCTTATGTAGGCAGCAGGATTGCTGCTGGCAACAGCAGCAACAACTCGCTAAAAAATTTAGACATAGTAAGAGGAGTTTTAATTATTTTCACTGCCTATGAAAACTTGCCCACTCCTTTTGATAGACACCTGGCTTTTCCACCTCACTGCCTCTATCTCCCCTCTTAGAGCCATCCTCGGCTAGTCTATCCCCCTTGACCCCACCACTTGCCTTGCACTCCCAGGTAGCAAGTGGATACTTTGCAGGATTTAGCTATTACTTCCTTGTTATGGCCCTTAACCAAAACAGCCCTGATTCTCTTCCTTAAACAATACCTGGACCAGGGCAACTCCAACATTTGGGCTGACTTCTTCGTGTAAGAACAAAACAAAAAAATCTTCAGTCTAGGCAGGGTCACCCCTGTCATACCAAATAAGTGAATACAGCCCCTCACGTTGGGCAAAGTAATTAAATTTTTGCAGTTTTTATCTAGAAAAAATAATTAAAGTGTATACTCCCTACTCAAAGTAGAGGCATCCAAAATGTTTGGGACTTCTTTATTCATAACCTTACTAAGACTCAAAGAGTATAGCCTGCAATGTGTTTGTGCCTAGAGATAGAAATCTGATTTCTGAACTTACTTGAGCCAGAAAAATAAGAATTCCCTGTCGAGCCCTGATTAGGAAAATCCTGTATCAATGTTATATTTCACAAATATCTTTCATAACAATAATTTAGTTATTTAAATTGTTAAAAAAAAAAAAAAAAACAACCTTGGGTCTTTATCAAAGAAAAAATTCTTGCCTTTTAAACCTTCTAATTATCAGTTTAGCAAGTGAATAGTTAACTGTAATCCTCTTTTAAATAAATTCAAGGGAGTAAGAGAAATTAGACAAAAAGAAAAATGACATTGTGTAAGAAACGAACATTGTGTAATAAATTTATCCTGAAACAACAGTTATTTTTAAAAGTGAAAGGCAGGGCAAAAGTTAAGAAACACCATTTAAAATGTTTGTAGATTATTTGTATGAAATAAATAATGTTCATAAAAAGAGTTTGTAAAAAAGTTTACATGTAATCCAGTTGACTATGTATTTCCTTCAAAATATTTTAGCTTGTAATCTTGTTTAAACAAATGTTTTAAGCCTTTAATATGTGACAAAACTTCCAAAGTAAAAACTCTACATTTGGGGCTTGGCACCCATAGCTCAGTGGTTGCAGTGCAGGCCACATGCACTGAGACTGGCAGATTCCAACTCAGCCCAGGCTAACAAAAAACAACCAAAAAAGCACAACTCTAAATTTATTCTTTTTAAAATATTAAGACCACTGAGAATAATAAGAAAACAAATTAGACTTATTTGATTTATTAAAAATGTATAGGACACATGGTCAAATATAAAATGGTAATTAGTTTGGAATGGGTTATTGTTATATATATATATATATATATTCCAATATTATAAAACATTGGTTTGTCTTACCATATAAGACATTGTTCTGTCCTAATATATACTGTGAGTAATAATTTTAATTCATCTTAAAAAAAAATGTGTTTTTTATATAACTGACTGAGTTCAAAGTTTATCCAAAAGAAAGGAAAAAGAAATATTAAGAAAAACTGATGAATTCTCTCAAATTCAAATTCCTGACTAAAAGCAGATTTTTAGAACTTTCATTGGAAAGTTAACATGTCTATAAATATTGCTAACCTAACTTCAAACAGAACAAAAATCAGTTACATGGAATGGGGCCAGTTTGTTATGACTTTTATTCAAAATATTGTTAATTCTGTCTGTGTTCTGTTTTCCAAAAATCAAGAAAATAATTTTCTATCTTTTAAGCTATTTGTAGCAATGTATATACTTATGAGCAGAGTTTAAAACATGTATTTTTTCTCTCTCCTTGATTTCTCTAGAATTTACAAGCCATTTGCAAATATTCTTAATTTCTAACAATATAGTTATTTGCATAAGTTCAATGAGAATCTGTTTTGTTCTATAAAACATAATCAAAGCACTGGTTAATTTACCAAGGCTTTGTCTGAAACAGCATCTCCAGAAGTGTCCAGACTAAATTACACTTGAGCCAATAAAAAGCCCTTTAAAAAACTGGCCAGATACCCATCAGTAACATTTCCTGATCTGTAGTAAGTAATGAAGGTAACTTCTTGACAGGTCTGGGAATCAAAATGTGCTTGAGAACCTCAAGAAAAGAGGAATTTACCCAATGCATACAGGTATCTATTGGCACAGATAAAACCTGGGCTCATGAACACCTTCAAGTCCAACTGAGTTCCCATACAAAAAATTCCAACAAAGCCAATTTGAAGAAACGTCTAAACAGCTAATAATTAATTATTCTTACTACACTCTATACAAACAATCAAACCCAGTCTACTGAAGGTGTAGTTTATTTTAGCAACTACTAAAGTAGAAGGGAAAATTGGAGAAAGAAAAATAGTCCAAGAAAAAAAAAAAAAAAACTATAGCCCACCTGTACTAAACTAATTTATTAAATAGAAGAAACTGACCAAAGAGTATATAATTATTTACTTCAAAACCTTAAAACTCAACAAGGATCACTTGCTAAAAATTTGTGCAGTATTAAATATTGCAAAGTAATTACATAAACAAGGCCATAAGAGCAGGAATCAATAAACTCTGCCAGAAAACAAAGTTTAATTAAATATAAACCTCCCCACTAGTGTTATTCAAAAAAACCTCTGTCAATCCTCTGTAATTTAGCAGGAACTCCAAAAAGAACTGAAAGATACTGAATTAAATAGCCACTTGAGTAATTAACTGCATTCTACTGTAGCAGCTACACAATCTCCAACCTGGATACTGGGCTGATCCATTGAAGTCAGAAAGAAGAAACCGTGGATCCACTATCCCCACAACCAACAAAATCAGGGGAAAAAAGCCGTAAAAACTTTTCTTCAGATAAACAGTCCCATAGGGGAACGAGAAATTATTACTGTAAAAACTGAAGCTGTATAACAAGTTACCCAGCTTACGAGCTCCTCCCACCCTCTAGCCGCATCTCCTTGTTAACTCCATCATTTCCAATTCAGATGAATCAAGGGTTTGGTTCCCCAAGACCAGTACAGAATGCTGCAAGCGCTCCCAGCCCATTCCCCCACCCTCTCCGGTTCCCATGCCCCCCAGTGTTGATTCCAAGAGGCACGGGAAGTCCCAAGTTTCACCAAAAAAAATCCAAGTTCTCAGTGGATCAACAATGGTGGAAACTTACCCAAGGCTGTTTTAATCATTGTTACATAACTATAACCAATGTAATTTAAGATGTATCCATTGACAACCATGCTGTATGCAGAAAAAAAATGAATAAAATAGTATAAGAGACAAGGAGCCCTGCACTTCAGCCCTGCCTGTCTCCCAGAGCAGTGGCCCCCTGCGCAGGTGCAAATAAATCACCAATTAATTGCATCTAAGTGGGGTCCGAGTTATCTTTTCAGGTCGCCTAGGTTATTACACAAGGCTGGAGGGTTCAAACCCAGGCCACTCCAGCTAAAATCAACAATGACAACTGCAACAAAAAAGTAGCCCAGCATTGTGGCTGGCACCTGTAGTCCCAGCTACTTGAGAGCCTGAGGCAAGAGAATCACTTAAGCCTAAGAGTTTGAGGTTGCTGTGAGCTGTGATGCCACAGCACTACCAAGGGTGACTTAGTGAGAGTCTGTCTAAAAAAAAGAGAGAGAGAGAGAAAGGAGAGAAAGAAAAAAGAAAGGAAACCTAATTCAGTATTTGATTGGTAACAATTATGCATTGATCATTTTTGGACTATCTAGGTGAAGCTTTCCTGGTTTTATAATCAGAGGATAATTGATTGTGATTGAGTAAACCTAATTTTTTTCTAAGTTAATGTTATGGTGCAGAAAATTATTCTCCAAAAAAACTGTAGTTTAGGCATGTTTAGTGCTTTTGAAAATTGGAAAGCTTTTCAGAAATAGTCCTGAATGTCAATGTTCTTACAATCTAGCCTTGCTCCCCTCACCACAAGAGTAGGAATAGAATCTATAAAATGTCTTTATATAACAAGGTTTCTTACCCAAATAAAAACAGTTTTCTTCTATTGCTTTCCTCTTACCTCCTTATTTAGTGCAGATAGGAAATACAACCACTCCTGGAAGGTTTTTGTTCCTCAACATAATTTCTGCCTTTCTGGTGCATTCATATTCCTAAAAGAACCATTTATAAATTAGTTGTTTCATTCTCCCTTGCCAGTTCATTCTCTCTGATCATTTTTTGCCCCTCAAAAAAAAAAAATGGTCTACATGCCCCATCTCCTCTTTCTCTTATGTAGTCATGTGGGAGATTGAGGTAATCTCTCCATGATTTCCCCACATATGTAGTACATTAGTAAATTCATATACTTTTTATTACTCTTCCACTTGTGAGTTGATATTCTGGGAAACTTCAAAGAATTAATGGGAAGAGTTTCCCTTGGCTCCTATATTAGTAAATAATAAGAAATAAATTGGAGCTGGATTTTGGTTTCCTTAGGTAGAAATGCAGAGCAGTAGAGAGTTTTCAGTCAAACTATTTCATATATATGTTGTAATACTCTACAGGGGGAAATGTTTTCCCCTGCCTTTTCCAAAGATATGGCAATCTGAGTCTAAATCTACCACTCTTGTTTCCTCAGCCTAACTGTTCTAGGTCTTGGAATAACTACTAAATTTTCAGTTTCTTTGTTACTTTTTTAAACACCGACTTCTCATTCAATTCACATTATCACTTTTTTTCTCTTCATTGCCCATTTGAATCAGATGCAGTATTTTTGTTATTTTTTAAATAAGGATGCGTAATTATTATTTTTTTTAATTTGTGAAATTATTATTTTTTAAATTTGTGTTATTTTTTAATAAGGATGTGTGATTATTATTTTTTTTAAATTTGTGAACACTTTGTATGAGAGGAAATCAGTGTGGTAAAACAAAAACACACACACACAAAACCCCAAAACAACTTTGTTCCTTACTCCTTTTATCTTGCCTGGCTGCACAAAGCTTACCAGAATGTCTTTGAATTGAAATTCCCCTTTGGTAACTGTACAGGATGATGGGTCCTCACTCACACTCCTGTCTTTTCCCAATCCTGAGCTTCACACTTGTCTGAGGATGCCCCAAGATGCCCATAGCATTCATATTTTCTTTAGTGTTTCATAAATATCAGTCCCTGGGACATTTCCTTCCAGAGGACAGTCTGAAATATGGGGGTAGAGCCTCTCAGGGGAGCAAATGAATGTCCTTAAGGTGAAGAGAAGTCTTCTAATACACCCTTCATGTAAAAAGCCAACCCACTGGGACTTTTAAGTTCTTTTGTACTACCCTCAGTTATCATTTTGTAGAGAGACATTCCTGGTTGGCCCATCAAATTCTCCTATTCAGGGGAAAATGTATAAATTATTTCTGGTCTCTGGGTTATCAATTATTTCAAGGGAGAAAAACAATTCCAAAGAATAAGGATTATCCATCCCCAGCGAAGTGTTTTAAAAACCTGCAACATAATATGCACTTAATGTGCATTGAAAGCTAGGGTACAGTTTCTCTGGGGAGGGCGGCCACTGAGAAAATCTGTGAGCAGGCTGAGGATGGGAGGATGTCTCATGGTATAGGATGACCTTACTTAACACTTGAGTCAGACGTGTCTGTATTTCAGACATGTGTCACTCCCTGAATTTTGTGTCTTAAAAAGTTTTGTTCATTTATTTTAACTTCAGTTTTTCATTAACTGTGAAATACAGTTCGTCCACAGCACTTTAAAAATAAGAAAATATTCCAGAAAATGCAAGACAGAAGTCGGGTTCATAAGAGGGAATTAAATATGTAGTCATATAGTTCATTTCATTAAAAAAGATTGTTTATATCTTTTTTTCTCTAGAATGAGTGTTGTAAGGATATTGCCCTCACTTTTTTAGGGCAATTTAACATGGGAACCCATAGCTTAGCTTTGGAATGATATCGTGAAAATAAAAGAGCGCTGGGATGCTGAAGGGGGAGGATCACTTGAGGTCAGGAGTTCGAGACCAAAATGAACAACATGGTGAGACCCCATGTCTACAAAAAATAGAAAAAGTACCTGGGCATGGTGGTGTATACCTATAGTCCAAACTAATGAGGATGCTGAGGCAGGAGGATCTCTTGATCCCAGGAGTTTTAGGCTACCAGGAGCTGTGATGACACAACTGCACTCTAGCTCAAAGAAAAGAATGAGATCTTGTTGGAAAAAAAGAGAAGAAAGAAGGTCTGGTCTCCGACACATAGGCTTTCACACCACAAATTGTGCAGTGATTCCTCATCACCTTCTGGAGTAAGAAGGAACTGAGCTTTTAGAAAGGAGGAGTTCTGAGGTCAGATTCCTTCTCATTCTCCTGCCATACTCACGCTTTTATGCACATTCTCAGTAGCAGTGATGTGGTCATACCCCTCCTACGCAAGACTCCACCCTCTGAAATCAAGTCCACAACTTCTTTACTCCTAGAATGTCCCATCAAACACCCACACCAGTGGGCAGAAGACTCCTGGCTTGTCCCAACCCCTAGATCTTAAAATTGAAACATCATCATAGCCCCTCTTCAGCCATGCTGCTGGCCCAGACAATGATAATTTCATCCACCTGCATGGAATAGAAATAAGCCCAAGCATATTGCAGCCTGGGAATCACAGGTGTGCATTGGTATACCTGAGGATTTCCACTTTTACATTTTCTTCTGTACAAATTCTTATGAATGTACAGAGGGCACTAGCTGGCTCCCCACTTCTCCAAGTTACAAATCTGCAGTTTCCCCTTCTAAATCCAGGTTCTTGGGTACTACTACATTCCCTAGCCTCCGGAAACTTTGAAGGTCCAGCAGAGAATGTCATATTTCAACATTATGATTAGTATTCTTCATTTAGACCAAAAGAATTTGTGTTGTTATAAAAGCATTGGATAGGAGGGACTCTGCTGTGTTTACTTTCTCTAGCTGAGTGCTACTGTAGTCTAGGACATGTAACTGAGAGGTCAAAGGCCAAAAATAAGAGATTATTCTGAGATGTGAGATGAAAGGAAAATGCAATCCAGGTTCTGTGTGAATAGCAGTGGCCTTTATTACACCCCAGTGGGGGTGACCTGAGTTCAAGAAAGAAATCAGCATGTGTATAAAGATGGACAGGGTGGGAGGGGGGGGATTTAAAGGTTGGAAGGGTGGGTTTGGGCCCTTTTACCTTTCCTAGGTAAGACATCCATCAGGAGGGTAGGGAATTGACCCATTTACCTTTCTCAGATGGGACATCCAATGGGAAAGGGTAGATGTTTGACCCATTTAGGTGGGTCCCTCCTATTTGGGTGGGGTTCCTACATTTGACTATATCAGTAACACCAACATTAGGAGGAATAGTTGAAGAAGCCACTTCATAAACTCACTCAAAAAGTGCAAAATTTTATTCAAATTCAAGTTTGACTACTCCCTTCTCAAAAGCCAAACTCAGCATACCAGAGGTGGTAGAAAGAAAAGCAGTTTATTCAAGAGCAACATGAGGAGATGGCAGACTAATGTTGCAAAGACTTCCTCTTGCTTCTTAGCTGACCAAAAGTTGGTGAAAGAGAAAGGAGCTTTGGAAAGTATGTACAGGAACTTTCTATGTGTAGGTCACCCTGTCTTGTTGCAATGGCTTTTTGCCATCTGGCAGTCTGGCTGACATCAGGTAGATCACAACATAAATGGAGGTTACCTCTCAACATTTTCCTTCCTGGAGAGTTCTGCAATCTTGGTTCTATGGTTAATGGCTCAAAATCTGTTCCTAAAATTCTTAAACAAAGATATAAATGTGATTGTTAAAAAAAAGAAAAAAGTGAATATTGGCTTCAAGATGGAGTAACTGCTTCTCTTGCAGATCATATACTTAGAGTGGCCCACAATACCAAGTGGCTTGTCTACATATTAAAACCTGGGAGGCTCAACCCAGGCTTCCAGTTAGGATTTCACTGCCAGTTTGAAGAAGTACCATTATCTGTGATTCTGCTTTCCCACAGATTCTATTAGTCTGGATTGTCATCCACATCATTTCAATTAAATTCCTCCAATGTGATAATAAGTTTAGGCCAGTGTCAAGCATGAGGGCTTCCACATACATTTATGAAAGTTGAGTTCAGCCTGCTTGAGGTTAAATCGGATGGGACACTCCTTATATTCCCATTGCCAGAGGAGAAATTGCTGGCGGCGGGGGGAGGGGGGGGATCCCTCTGCCTGTGTATATATATGGTTGTAACAGGTGAAGGGATTGTGCTGATGCCTTTAAAGGCATATTATCAAGATACAAGTGTAATATGTCCGAAAAATCTCACCTGGAATCAAGGGAAGATGGAAATCAAGGGATGGAAATCAAGGGAAGAAGAAGAAAGAGGAAAAAATGGTTGCTTCTCAGGTGAATGTGTCCCAACTCCAGGGCTGTAAGCACTTTTCTCCTGCAATGTCGTGTGTTTAAAATTTGCACACATTTACTTCTCTACTACTTGTGATGTTTTCAGCTAATGAGTTTGTTTCAAATATCCTTTTCCCTTTTCCTTATAATAGTCAAGTAGCTCTTTAAAATCCTTTCCCTCTACCTATATAGTAGAGTTCTCTTTCCATGCTCTCCACCTAGTCTTCTTATATACACTGAAAAAATTCTCACCTTAAATTTATGTCACACACACACACACATAAAGAATAAACATGTCCTGCAAAAGTGAAAATGTTCCCTTTGTGCATATATAAAATAGGAAAATATAGATACCTAAACTCCTCTTTGGAAATGAGGTTGAACCATTGGATATTAGTCAGGAAGGGGAATAGTACTATTTAGTTTCCATCTAGAAGCGCCATCAGTTCTATGTAGAACAAGATGAAGTACATGCACATTTAAAGATGATGGCATTAACTACCTGAAGTACTCAAAGTTTTGAAAACAGAATAGTTAGAAAAGACTTGCTTTCTAGGATGCCAAAATGACTATGTAAAGACACAATTAGAGTTTGGTAAACATGGTAGATGTATACAGCTTGAACTTTGCATAAAACTGGTGATTACCAGATTATGACTTACTTCTTTTGGCTGATATTGTCACAGCAGTGATGTTGTGTCTGCATTTGTGAATCAGCACCTGACCCTAGTTTGTCCTGTTACAGTTGATGTTAATTTTATTCACTCAGTTAAGGTGTTCTTTGACACATATTACATTCTTGGATTAAATATTTCTTTTATTATTAACATATGCTTTTAGTATATTTATCAACTGATGTGCCAAAACCAAAACATTTCATGTGGACGCTCCCTTTAGATTCTCTTTCATATAGCTTTCTTAGGAAAATAAAGGCTCTCATCTTTGTTTCCTGGTTCAATAATCAACTGGGATAAATCCAGACTGTACCACTTACTGCATGCTTTAACAAAATATTATCACAGGACAGAAGCATTAGCATCACTGTTGAACTTGTTAGAAATTCAGAACTTCAAGCATCACCTGTTATCTTCTGAATACAAATCTTTAATTTGACAAGATCTCCACTTTATTGTTGTATGAATTAAAATTTTAGAGCTAACATTTAGGTGACTATGACATTTTATTATGTGAAATATACACATCTTATATTGTATGATGTAAAGAAGGCACAAAAATATACATGCTTCTATTGCTGACCTCATTTTTGTACTGTGTCACCCAAAAAACTATAGTATGTACACGAAGTTTGTGGATGTTATGTCATCTACTTTCCTCAGTTAGAGACAATACGATGGACTATATCTCTCCTATTCTTATCTTATTAGATAATTCCAGTCACTCATTTAAGTTAGCAACAGTCCTCTGCACCTATTTAACTAAAAATGAAATTAAATCACCCCATAGCTTCTTCATAAATATGTTTTTCAGGGACTCACGGATGACATTCAAGGATGTGTCTATAGAATTCTCTTCAGATGAGTGGGCCTGCCTGGACTCTGCTCAGCAGAAGTTGTATTAGGATGTCATGTTAGAGAACTACAGAAACCTGGTCTTCCTAGGTGAGAATAACTTAAATACACAGTTCCTACTCTACATTAAATATTTCATATTCTTTCTTTATAGAAGATTTTTATGGAGTTTCTTCTTTGACTGCATGAGTTTCAGATTCTTGTTCCTAAGGAAAATTTAAAGATTTCTTGGTATAGAAAAGAAAATATTTGAGATGTTTTATCTTGGCATTAATCTTACCCTTTCTTTATTTACATCTTTTACTAGATTAATGGCAATTTCAGAAATTTAGTGGCATAAAATTATTGTCCAGACCTTAAAGTCCAATTTTGACCACCAAATTTTAGTTTGATAGTCCTGCATAGTGGAGCTAAGGATCCTCAAGTTTAAAGAACTTTGAAAATATTTCAGGCTGGATGAGTTGGCTCACAGTTGTAATCTTACCACTCTGGAAACCTGAGGTGGGTAGATTGCTTGACCTCAGGAGTTTAATACAAGCCTGAACAAGAACGAAACCCCATGTATTCTAAAAACAGTAAAATTAGCCATTCATCATGGCTGGTGCCTCCTAGTCTCAGCTATTCTGGAGGCTTAGGCAAGAGTATCATTTGAGCCCAAGAATTTGAAGTTGCTATGAGTTATGATGCCATGGCACTCTACACAGGGTGACAGAGTAGGACTGTCTCAGAAAACAAAAAGAAAAAACAAAATTATAATAAAATGAAATATTCTAAAGTTTTTATAAGGACCCTCTAAATGAAGGTTATTATTGTAGGATGTTCTAAAATGTTCTTCCCTCTGCTTTAGCAAACTACTGGATTCATTATTGGAGAATCCCTATAGAGGTCATTTTTTTTTTTTTTAAATAGTCTCACATTGTTGCCCTTGGTAGAGTACCTCAAACTCTTGGGCTCAAGTGATTCTCTTGCCTCAGCCTCCCAAGTAGGTAGATGCCTACCACAACGCCCAACTGTTTTTTGTTGCAGTTGTCATTGTTGTTTAGCTGGCCTAGGCTGGGCTCTAACATGCCACCTTTGGTGTATGTGGCTGGCACTGTAACCACTATGCTATGGGCACCGATCCTGTTTTTAATTTTTCTTTTTTTTTTTTTCAAATAAAATAGATCTTGCTGTCTCTAAGCCAGACCTCTTCCCTCATCACCTGTCTTGAGCAAAGCAAAGAACCCTGGAATATGAAGACACACCAAACAGCAGTCAAGCACCCAGGTACGTTGAAGTCAATATGGCAGATAACACTGATGAGAGGTCCAAAGTTGAAGGAGGGAACCAAACAATACAGTGTGATTAGGGAAGGTCTACTGGAATGGAAATACTTTGTGGGAAACTTGAGTTTTCCAGCCTTATTCTTACATAAAATCATCTGTATTCTTGTTTTTCCTTATTTTTATTTTTATTTTCTTATTGAGGCTGAGTCTCACTCTGTTGCTTCTGACTAGCCTGTGATGACATCATTGTAGCTCACAGAAGCCTCAAATTCATGGTATCAAGGGATCCTCTTGCTTGGGCTCCTGAGTAGCTGGAATGACAGGCCTATGCTACCATGCCTGGATAATTTTTATATTTTTAGTAGAGACAGGATCTCACTCTTGCTCAGGTGGGCCTCAAACTCCTGAGTTCAACTGATCAATCCTTCCACTTGGCCTCCCAGAGTTCTAGGTTTACAGCTGTGAGCCACCATGCCTGGTCCTGGTGTTTTTAAATTCTAGAACGACTTTTCTTTTCTGTGATATTCCTTCTAGGTTATAGTGAAAACCAAATAACTATTTGTGGCTTGTAAGAGACTGCAGGATCTGACTGCTCTTCTGCTGCTTTTAAGGACATAAAAACATTTGTGTATTTTTTAGAAACTCTGTGAAATTTTTGTTTTATTTTCATCATGCTGGCACAGTGGCTCAAGCCTGTAATCCTAGGCCTCTGAGAAGCTAAGGCAAGGGGATTTTTGCAGTCAGGAATTTGAGACCACCTTGAGCAAGTGTGAGACACTGTCCTTCCTTAAAAAAAGAAAAATAACCTGGGTGTTGTGGTAGGCACCTGTAGTTTCAGCTGCTGGGGAGGCTGAGACAGATGGATTGCTTATACTCAGAGTTTGAAGTTGCTGTGTGCTGGGCTGATGCCTCCACACTCTATATGGGACTTATAGAGTGGGAATTTGTCTCAAAAAATTTTTCTTTTCTTCAGCGCCATACATAAAATATGTAAGTAAAGTGGTGACGTTGGTATTAGATTCAGAAATCCCAGGAACACCACAAATATACGTGGTATATTTTCTGCTTTTTATTTTCTATTCTATGGAGGCTTTAAATGAGATTCCACAGATAATGTAGTCAGTAATTTTAAGAGAACACTAAAAATCTTCCCAAATATAAGAAAATCTAATGTAACACTTTGCTTTTCTGTGAACTGTGATAAATAATTTAAAATCTATATGCTGTAATGTTTGAACTTTAATATAGTTAAAGGTGTCTGCTTTATACATTTTTGAACTATACTATGTCATGTTGAGTTTATAGCATTTATGATCATATATTAAACTCCTTCATTAAAAAATAACTATTAATTTATAATGTTCTTTTGCTTAGGGTGTTCTTATTGAGACCATGTTATTCAGACACACTCACACAGGTATAATAGAACCTCTGTAAATTGACCACTGAAAGGACTATAACAAATTGGTCAATACACAGAGGTGTTCAACATAAGAAACTAGGTCTGCTATACTGATACATACATGTGGTACATGTCTGGTCTATGAAAAGTAGGTCAACTTAAGAAGGTGGTCCATGTATGGAGGTGGTCAACTATGGAGGGTCTATACATACACAAACATAGACACATACATGTAAGTTCCAATATCTACAGGCCTATCTTTATGGTCATCAGTGAACACCCTCTCTAGGTCTATGGATGAGTAGGATCACTCCCAGATCAGGGCTGGGAGACATGAAAGAGGCATACATAGTAGCTTCAGAATTCTCTGTGACCAAGGTGAGCAGGCCATTCTCCAGTCTGTAAGCAAGACCAGGGGTCCTCTAGTTTGCCAAGTGAATGAGAGCATGCCTTCTCAATATGACCCTCCTTATGGACATTAGGAAGATTTCACAACCATCCTCCCTGGATCCAAAGCTCTTATAACATCACTTTTTGTGAGATAAGACCTCACTATACTTCCTAGGTTGGTGTCAAACTGCTAATCCTGTCACCTCAACCTTTAAGTAGGTGAGATTACAGGTGACAGTCACTGTGCTGGGCTGTCATAAAAACATTTTTCCCATAGATTGCTCCCAAATTTGTGTTGTTGTCACGAGAGGAAACATAAACATGGGACTTCTACCTTTTTGCTGATTTTACTCTCTCTATATATGTTTTCACTTTCTATTTTGTTCTGTATTAAATTTCCTGTAATCTTAAATTGAAATATTCAGAACTATGTGTTAGAATTCCAAGTTATATAAGAAGTAAATTAGAAAATTATTAGGCACTCCACATTTATTAAAAGCCGACCTTGAAAGTTCGTGTTTACTTCAGGCAAGGAAAAATCAATACAATTGTCAGCACTTTCCTCAGCCTATTCCTAAATTATACTTTATTTTTTCCCAAATGCATATTTTGCCTATTGTGACTCATCATACAAAATTCATAATTGTACTTCATTTAGAAAGGTAAGGCTTTTGTTTGCTTCTAACAGCCTTTTCAGTTTTTCTAACAATAGCATCAATATTACGAATAAACATAATAAAAATTACCTTTTTCTAAATGTTTATTAAAATCTTCTGATTAATTACTCATATTAATAAATGTATACATTTTATATGAAATTTTATTGACACATACTGTATAGAAATGATTCACAATACCTGCTCCCATTCAATAAAATTTTAACTAATGTGAAAAAAAACCCTGCACTTCATAGGTTCTTAGTCACAGTTGAATATTGTAGTTACGTGAATTTTTTTTTTGCCACTTTCTACAGAGAACCCACAGTTCAGCTTTATTCAGAGCAAAGAAGAAAAATCTTTCATCATACTAGAAGAAAGTTAACCATAGGTTTGGAATCCGTACTCCAACCAAGCATGCAATGAGGACAATATTCTGCTAATACAATGGATTTGCTGCTGCATTTGTCTACTGTTTGTCTAATATGAACAATTATAAACAGAGCAATGCAGCTGGTGGTTGAAATAATCCTTACAGTGTTACAGTGTCAGGCACAACATTTCACTTCTCTTCATACCACTGGTTCTCTTTGCATACCTGGGCTTCCTCCTCTTCAGCAAAGTCATTTTTGATATTGAAGGTCTTGCAAATCTCTTCAGGAGTTTTCCCCTTGATCATATTGGCAACAGTATTGCATGTAACATCAAGCAAATCTTTGATGTCTAAGTAGTTTGCACCCAGAATAAGTCCAAAAAGTGTTCCTTGATCAGTTTTCAGGAATTCTTGGTCCCAAACAGGGATATCGTCTGATCGCTTTTCTTTGTTCTCATCATCCTCAGGAGGAGGAGGAGGGTCATCCATGTGGTGGGTGTACTACCGAATAACATTTTTTAAATATTGCTTCATTAACTTTTTTTTTTTTTTTTTTTTTTGGAGACAGAGTCTCACTTTGTTGCCCTCGTAGGGTGCCGTGGCATCAGAGGTCACAGCAAACTCCAGCCCTTGGGTTTAGGTGATTCTCTTGCTTCAGCCTTCAGAGCAGCTGGGACTACAGGCGCCTGGCACAATGCCCAGCTATTTTTTTGCTGCAATTTGGCCGGGGCTGGGTTCAAACCTGCCACCCTTGGTATATGGGGCCAGCGCTCTACTCACTGAGCCACAGGTTCTGCCCCTGCATTAACATTTGGTAGAGGAACTGGGTCATCGTCTCCTTCATCATCCATTCCCAAATCTTCCAAAATGATCTTGATAGTCACAGACTATTTGGCAATTTCCAAATCAACTTTAAATATCTCTCCATCAGAACTCTGCAACTAAATGGAAGGCATGGCATTTGGTCTCAAAGAACAGCCAGAGGCTGAGGAGAGCTGAGGAGCATCTACACAGTAAGATGAGAGGCAGAGGACAAGGCCACTACAGCCGCATGGTGTCAGCCTTTATAGAAGTGAGCGCAGGCCCTGAATTTTTTTTATTTGACCTGGATTCTCACTCTGTTGCACAGGCTATACTGTGCTGATATACAGTTGCTAGATCACAGCAACACCAAACTTTTCAGCTCAAGTGATCCTTTTGCCTCAGCCACCTACCACAACACCCAGCAATTTTTTCTTGTTTTTAGTAGAGATGGGTCTCAGCCTTGTTTAGGCTTCTCTCAAGCTCCTAAGCTCAAGCAATCCTCTAGTCTTAGTGTCTCAGAGTGCTAGGATTATAGATGTCAGTCATCATATACTGCCTAGAAAAAATTTTTAAAGGGTTCACTAAGGTCATATTTAATGTCTAATTTTTCTATTCTTGTTTTTTGATTCCATTTTAATGGATGTCTTATTCAGAGTAG
>CAUYQV010022857.1:0-39705 GCA_963574575.1 Galagoides demidoff
TGAGCCCAGGAGTTGGAGGTTGCTGTGAGCTGTGATGCCACAGCACTCTACCTAGGGGGATAGCTTGAGGCTCTGTCTCAAAAAAAAAAAAAAAAGAAAAGAAAAGAAAAATCACTTGGTTGACACCTGACTCCTTAGAGGGCCAAATTATTTTAAAAGATACATTTATCATTCAAGCAGACATTAGAAGAAAACTCCAGAAATTGGCTCTAGGTCCCAATCATAACCTGGAGAACCTTCTTAAAATGGTCATGGCAATTTTTTATAAACAAGATCAGGCAGATGAGAAAAAATAATGACAGCTCTAGTAATGGCACTCCAACAAAATAGGCACCATTGTGGGGGAGAGGAAGGCCAGAGGAGTTCAGAACAAGTGCTTCCAATGTGGTAAGACTGCCCACTTCAAGAGAGATTGACTCTGGCAGCAGCATCTGCCAGGAAAGCCACCTGGCCCCTGTCCAGAAGGCAAGGATGACCACTGGAGGGCAGCCTGTCCCCAGAGGTGAAGGCCTACTGGGACAGTGAACCCGTCAGCCTCTGAACTGGACTGAGGGTGCCCAGGGCAGCTTCCCATGGCTTCAGCTTGTTTCCTCACCCTTCAAGAGCCCTGAGTGTGCCTTATCGTGGAGAGCAAGGAGATAGAATTTCTCCTGGACACTAGAGCCTCCTTTTCTGTATGCCTCTCTAACACTGGTCTTCTACCCCCCAAATCTGTAACTATACAGGTGGTATCTAGGAAGCTAGTTACCAAATTCTTCTCATAGCCTTTAAGCTACAATTGGGGTGACTGGCTGTTATCTCACACCATCCTAATCATGCCTGAAAGTCCTATTCCTCTTTTGGGGAGGGACATACTAACTAAATCAGGAACAACCATTTATATGAATATGGGACAGGAACCTATACTATGCCTTCCCTTATTAGAGACAGAAATTAACCCAGAAGTATGGGCTACTGAGGGACAGGTGGGAAGAACAAAATATTCTTAACTGGTCCAAATTAAGTTAAAAAAAAAAACACCATCTATCCCTATCAAAAATAATATCCTCTAAAAATAGGAGCTAATAATGGGCTAATGCCCATAATACAGAATGTAAAGTGATTAAAAATTATTAACAACATGTAACACTTCTATTCTAGGAGTGCCAAAGCCAAATGGAACCTGGAAACTAGTACAAGACCTCCAATTTATAAATGAAGCTGTCATTCCTCTCCATCCTATAATTCTCAATCCATATACTTTATTATCTCAATCCCTGAAAAAGCTGCCTATTTCATAGTCCTAGACTTAAAAGATTCCTTTTTTTGCATTCTTCTTCCTAAGAATTCCCAATACCTTTTTGCTTTTGAAGACCTCTCTGACTCCCACACCCAGCTTACATGGACTGTTACCTCAGGGATTTAGGGACAGCCCTCACTTGTTTGGACAAGCCTTAGCCCCAAACTGGAGATGTTTCTAATATATAACAGTGCCTCTTATCCAGTATGTAGATGACCCTCTTGTGGGAGCACCAGATTCAGAGAAATACCATAAAGCTACCCAAGTTCTATTAAACTTTCTGGCTAATTGTGGGTATAAATGTTCCAAGGCTAAAGCCTAACTATGTGTCCCTGAAGTACACTATTTGAGTCTCCAACTTTCACAAGGGAGGAGGATCTTGGGCAAAGAAAGAATAGGACCAATATTAGCTCACCCTAAACTTCGAACTCTCAGACAGCTTCAAGTCTTCTTAGGAATTAAAGGTTTTTACAGACTCTGGATTCCTGGATATAGTGAAATAGCTAGATCACTCTATTCTTTAATTTAAAATGCTCAAAAGGAGTGCCTGGTCACTCTAGAATGGGAACCAGAAGCAGATTAGGCATCCAACAGCTGAAAAATGCTCTTTTACAGGCCTCTGCTTTAAGTTTTTCTACCAGACAACAATTTAACCTGTATGTTATAGAGAATACTGGAATTGCCCTAGAAGTCTTGACCCAACACTGGGCTCCAGTTTTACAACCTGTAGTTTGTCTTAGTAATGAACTTGATACCATGGCTAAGAGATGGCCACACTATCTGTGGGTTGTAGCAGCTATAGCTCTCTTAATCCAGGAGGCAAATAAGCTAATTTTAGGAAAAGATCTAATTATTTATACTTCTCATGACCTTATTGCACTTTCAATTCAAAAGGCAATCTTTGGCTTCTTCAATATAAAGCCTATTACTAGAAGAGCCAGTTCTACAATTATACACCTGTACTTTGAGTCCTGCCACTTTCCTCCCTCAGCCCAATGAGGAAATAGGGTATGATTGCCAACAAATTATAGCACAGACCTATGCAGCTAGAGAAGACTTATAAAAAACCCCACTACCTAATCCTGACATTTTTTTTTGTGTGTGTAATCATATTTTATTTAAAAATATTACAGGGGTACACATATTTTTGGTTACATGGATCGCTTCTATAATACTTGAGTCAGGGTTATGAGTGTACCATTATCCAGTGTTCATTGTACCCATTAGGTAGGTTTTAATGACCTAGTACACAGTGGGGGGTGGGGGAAGGGGAGAGTAGAGAGAGGGAAGGAGGGAGGGGGCTGAGGGATGAGGGTGTGTGACATACCTTTTGGGGGTGGGACACAATTATAAGAGGGACTTTACCAAACAAATGCAATCAATGCAACCTGGTTCAAAAAACTAAAAAAAAAAAAGAATAAATTACTCACCCCATAAAATACTACATCACAGGACCCCTCCCATTTTAAGAAATTTACCAGGGACCCTGAGAGAACTGGAAGAAACACAACTTACTAACTTACTAGCCAACTAATGCCACTGGAAAAAATAATGAAATGAAAGATTTCAGAATGGATGAATGGCAGATATCCTATGAGTTGATCAACTCCAGTCCATCCCCACTCTCCATGTAACCAGGTGGAATTAAATATTGGAACCTGAGCCCACTGAAACCATTGTGAAAAGGCCCCTACTTGGTTATCCTGTCCACACCAACAGCAGTGAAGGTGAATGGCATTCCTGCCTGGATGCATCACTAACATGTGAAACCAGCCAGCCACAGGGAGTTGGCAGTCCAGTGATACCCAGAGCACCCCCACCATCTTACTATGAAAAAATAGACTACTGCCCTGCCCCAGTCACATACCACTTTAGCTGAATGGTCTACACACAGCAGAAGGTCAAGGATGAGCAGCAGTAATATGGGACTGATTACTGATTCTTTGCTTTGGACTTTTCCCCCTTCCTTCTTTAATCTTAGGTGTAAGACATGATGAAGCTTGTGAAAAATGTACCCCAAAAGGTAACCCAAACTAGACAAACTGTCAAAATTGTGTTATTGGTTTACTCTTGTTATGAATGTACAGGAAATCCTGAAAGTTACTTGCATATATAAGAATACCCAATATCAGATATGTGTGCCCCCCCCAATGGGCCATCTGTTTGCTGCAATCCTCCTGAACCTCCAGAGCAAACTGAATTTGCTATGTGGTATACTGATATCCCTAGAAAGAGAATAACCCAAGTTATAACTGAAGGAATACCTAAACAAGTAAAAAAAAAAAATCATTAGTAACAATTTTGTAATATATACAGACATGTGTCTTTTTATATTTTCAATAATAATTAGAAGTTTTCCATGTAGAAATTCTGAAGAATTATTTCTATGTATTTCATATTTTGTGTTGTCATGTTAACTTTAATTCTCTAATTGTTAATGGCACACAATGGATATTTGTATTGAAGTTTAATAAAAAAAAATTGACATGGTTTTGTATACAGATAGAAGTTCTTTCACAGAACAAGGAACTTGCAAAGCAGGCTATGCTGTAGTTGTAAATCATGCTGTAATTGAGAGTGGGTCTCTTCCTTCAGGAACCAACAGGCAGTTAGCTGAGCTAATAGCTTTGACCTGTGCTTTAAAATTGGGAGAGACAAACAAGTCTTTATATACACTGATCCAAAATATACTTTCCTCATTTTACATGCCCATGCTGCCATTTGGAAGGAAAGACAATACCTAAATTCAAATGGCTTCCCCATAAAATATCTTTGTGAAATAGTCAGGTTATTACAAGCTGTTCAAATATCTTTGTGAAATAGTCAGGTTATTACAAGCTGTTCATGCTCCACAAGAAGTAGTGGTTATTCACAGTAAGGAACACCAGAAAACTTTCAATTATATTTCTGGAGGTAACCAACTTGCCAGTAAAGAGACTAAAATGGCAGAACAGAAGGGAGAAGTCTCCCTTGTGGCCCACCTCATTTGGGAGGAGTCAGTTGAGAATCATGCACCTCAATATGCCCCAAAAGAAAAGGAATGGGCTTTATCCATACACTATTCACTACTTCCTTCAGACTGCTTGTAGGCAAGCTACATAATAAAGTGGACTTTTACTATTACCTGCTGCAAGCCTGTGAAAAATACTTAAAACTTTACATTGGACTTTTCATTTTGGTGCTGAAAGTACCTATCAAACGGCTAAAGCTCTCTTTGATGGGAAAAACTTATTTAAAACCATAAAACAAATAATAAGGCTTTGTGATGTATGTCAGAGAAACAATCCTTCAAATCACCTTCTAGCCCCCCCAACCCTGATATATATATCCTTATATATATATATAAGGGTAAACATCCAGATGAAGATTGAAATTAGATTTTACTCATCTCCCTAAGGTACATAGTGTAACATATTTGCTGATATTTGTGGATATTTTTACTAATTGGGTTGATGCATTCCCTTGCAGGACAGAAAAGACCCGGAAAGTTGTAAAGGCTTTAGTACATGAGATTATACCCAGGTTTGAACTCCTTTGGAGTTTGCAAAGTGATAATGCATCTGACTTCAAAGCAGCTGTTACACGGGAAATATCTAAAGCCCTAGGCATAAAATATCTACACTGTTCTTGGAGGCCCCAATCCCCTGGGAAGGTATAAAAAAATGAATGATAAAATCAAAGAACAAATATGAAAGCTAACTCAAGAAACTCATCTCTCTTAGACTAAATTACTTTCCACTGTTCTTCTTAGAATAAGAAATTTACCTCAGAGACTTGGTTGTAACCCATTTGAGTTATTATACAGAAAGCCCTTTTTAACTAATGATTAATTATAAAATCAAGAAACTACAGAATTAGTGAAATGTATTACTTCTTTGGCTAAATTTCAACAAATCCTTAAAAACCTTTCAACTACATTTTCACATTCAACACTAAAAGAGCTTTTCTCTCCTGAAGATCTAGTTGTGAACAAAATTCTTCCCTCCAATTCTTGTTCCCTAACACCAAGTTGGGAGAGTCGCTTTCCTATAATCTTGTCTTCTTCTACAGCTGTTAAATTTATAAGAATAAATTCCTAGATACATCATTCATGAGTAAAATCCTAGAACCCACCACTTCCTACAAAAGTGGACCATGAAGAGAATCAACCACAGTCCACCTACACTTGTCAGCCTAAAGAAAATTTGAAATTATTACTTAGAATCTGACAAGGAAAGTGTTCATGTGGTTTTCTTTTATCATTGACTTTATTATTTCCAATCAGACACCAATGGCACTGTCATTAACCCCTCTAGCTCTTCTACCCTTGGCTTTTAATATGCTAATTAGATTTGTGTCTTCTAGAGATGACATCATCAGGCCACAAACAGTAAAAATAGTTCCAGTTTAAAATGTGATTGTATCAAAGATCCCTAGATCACCCTCCTCCAAAGAATCCCTAACTGCCCCCTTCTACAATCCTTTGATCCAACAGGAAGCAGTTAGATCAAGTCTGCATCCATGTGTCCCTAATAGCAGTTAGGGTTTCTACTCAGAGAGGGAGAATTGATACAGGTTTCCCCTGTTCAAGTCTAGACAGGGGACCCCAGTTTCCTAGGTCTGGGCAATTCCACTAAGAAGATGCCCTGTCATTTTGCCCTGACCTGGAAGGGTTGCATTAATTCATTTGTAAATACACTCATTAACATTGAAAAGATGTCTCTCTAGCGGTGGCTCAAGGAGTAGGGGGCCTGGTCCCACATACAGAGGATGGCTGGTTGGAACCAGCCCCAGCCAAAACTGCAACAAAAAAAAAAAAAAGAAAGAAAAGAAAAGGTGTCTCTCATCTACCAAGTCCTGTCCTAGCCAAAACATAATTCTCAAGACCTTATACCCCTAGACAAAAAGACCCATGTGGAGACTTCCCACTTGGGTCTTTCCCTCTGCCTGAAGCTCTGGTGCTTTTTACTCCTTCTGTATTCCTTTCTGTCTAATAAATCCTATCTTACCACTACTCTGTGTCTGTGTTCATTCTTTGAATCCCTGAGACCAAGGACCTACTGAAGAAAGAAATTCTGATAATACTTGGGAAATTTTCAAAACTAAGATTTGCAAGGTAATTGTGTCCACCGAATTTACCATTTCAAATCTAAACAAAACTGCAGGACACATTTAGTAGGAGCTACATCTTCTTACTACTTCAAGCACAAGGAGGGATAGCCAAGTCATACAGCGTCATTCACTTCAGATAATTTCGAGATACAGCAGTATTTGTCAGCAAATCCTTGTCAAATAGTGCCATGGGTGGACGTGTTGTGAAAACTTATTTTTCAAGGCTACACCCCACCCACTTTAGAAATTAGCTGATATTTATTTATTATAACAATAAAATATTTATTTATTATAATGTAGGGATCACAGGGAAAAGCTGCCTTTTTCCCTTTGGTTGGGTCACTGAAAGATCAACTCACAATTATGGTAGATTAATTAGAGAAAGGTTTATTTCCAAATACCTTGCACATGGGGGGAATCACAAGAATGATTACCCAAAGTCTCAGTGACAAAGAGACTTTTTTATTTGACTATTTGATTGTCAAATAAATTGATGCTGTTTTGACTTGTCTTTAGTAAAATTTGTCTATGAAATTAGAGAGAGAGAAATATAGTTCAAACCTAAGACACTTTGGTCCACTTGTTTTAGATGCCAGCCTTGTCTGCAATGCCAACTCATGGAATGACACAGTAGCTGATGAACAAACTGATCTGTTCATAAGATTAAGAGACTGGCCAAAGGGTATAGAATTATATACAGTCATCAAGTTTACTCCAATTTGTATTTTCTTTCTGCTTCTTAGTCCTGAGATAATGTGGAGTTTTAAAGTGTAAAATCTTTTAATTTGAAAGTAGGCACTGAAAAAAAAATTAAATATTTACCTCAAAGTACATGTCTCTGACATATATTGAGATGGCTGCCTCAGAAGTAACATTACCAAATAATGCTAAAATGCCTGTCCCAATCTACAGAGTACATGCCAAAAAAAGAGTGATTAGAGATTCGATTTGTCTCTAAGACTGATGGGAAAAACTGGCAAAAGCCTTAAGGCTCAACAAAGATCACTCAACTCACTAGCCTGGGTGACTGCTAATAGATTTCACAACCCTGACTTCATCCGTGTTGGCTTGAAGAAGCCAGATTGGGCCTCTGTTTACTTCTTTACCCTAGAGTATTTAAGATATTTTTCCAGGTCCTACCTTCTAATAATGAACCCACTCAAACCCTTCAATGGGCCTTAGACCTTCCACCCAAGATGGCCTTCCTGCCTTTTCAAGGTTTCCAGCATATGACCTTTCATCTCTGTCATGGCACACCTGGCTGCTTCTTGAGCTACACCATGCCACATTCTGAATTACAAAAGAAGAGACCCCTTTCCCTTCTTCATAAAACCTACGTACATTCCAGTCAGTGACCAGGTTGTCCTCAGAACTTGGAGAGAAAGACCTGACCAACCACTCAAGGAAAAATGAAATGGCTCGGGATGTCCTGCTTACAACCCCTACAGTGGTCAAATTGTCCAGATAACATCATCACTCCTATATCAAGTCTTATCTCCCTGAGAAAACCAATAAACTTGAGCCTGACCAGTGGACTGCACGACTGTGAAGAGACAAGAGTTAAGATGTTTAGTCATCAGAATGAGAAATATGTTATTCTCAGAAATCTGTATTTGTTACTGTAGTTAATGTGCCCCATGTTGACTTTTATTAACTGGGCTGCATGTTCCCAGTGTAACTTTAAACTTATATCACCCAAATAAGTGCTGTCCCTGAACAAATACGTAAGTTATAATAATTTTTTCCATTTAAAAGCTATTTCATAGATATGAAATGTAGTAATAGGTGTGGGGAATGAAAGCACATGTAGTGAGAATAACATGAAGTCATTCCAGCTGGTCTGATTAGTCTTAGGTCCTGCCTGACCTTCACCCTCTGTCTCCCATTCTTATTGCTTTGTAAATTTAGCTAAAGATTCCTATCTTTAGTAGTTTAGGTGGATTTAGGAAATTAACTTTTGAACTAGAATGTTATAATAGGTCACTGAGTTGTGATGATTATTATTTGGAATAGGGGTTGGTGTGGTCTTTACTTTGAACTTTTATTTAAAAAACTGTAAGTTTGGAAATAGAATAGAACAGTCTCGAAGAAGCTACTCTCATTGTTTTCCAAAATCCCAGCTTTCTGACAACAAGTTTGGTAGACCTATCGTAAAGTGACCAGACGTCCCGCTTTTGGCAGGACAGTCCTGATTTTTAACAATTTGTCCCATGTCCCGCAGCTTTAAAAAAGTCCGAATTTTTAGAAAGAATGCACAACAATCTAGGGAAGGGTGGGGCAACAGGAAGGGAATATACGGTTTTCAGCTGCTGAAAAGGTTAATGTAACTCTGTTTGGGAATGAAGAGGCTAATGTAACTTCATTTGAAAATGAAAAGGCTAATGTAAACTCCCTATTCCCCTCCTAGGCAAGGTCACCCAGGTGGTCCCCCTCCTTTGAGCCACAGGCACCGCCCTATACATAATTTTTTTAATGTATTATATTTGTAAATTGTACTTATGTTGAAATTTAAAAATAAAATTACAATACTATTTTTGCGTTCTGTGAAAAATTTTGTTGCTCCATATAGACCAAATTTTTAATCAAGAACACACCCCTCCTCTGCCCCGCCCCACCCCCACCCCAGAGCAATGGTATCCCCCTTTACCAATGTTAAAATCTGGTCACCTTAACCTATCCCCATCTCTGTAAATTGGCTGACAGTGACAGGCAGTCAGGACCCTCTTTGTCCCACAACATTCCTTTTCACTGACCCCTGATCTTTTAGATAAAGCCTAACTTTCATCCAATTGTCAGAGAAAGAATTTTTAACCGCCTATAACCTGTGGTACCCCTCCCTTCCAGATATCCCACCTTTGGAGGCCAAACCAATGTATGATTTTCACGTATTGATTTACAACCTCACCTGTAATTCCTGTCTCCTTAAAATGTATAAAACTAAATTGTAACCCCACCACCACGAGTCCCCTTGCTCAAGGCTTCTTGGGTGTGGTTCTGGGTCATGGTCCTCAAATCTGGCTCAGAATAAACCTCCTTAAATTATTTTATAGAATATGGCTCTTTTCCATTGACAGGTATAAAGAGTATTTTGAATTAAAGACCTTTAGAGATCAATAGGCCCTTGGAAGAGGCTTCCCCTCTAACTAATTAACCAAGAGGACCCATCAAAAGAATAATTGACTTAACTTCCCCCCCCCCAGTTATCTCAATATATTGCAGGAAAAAGATCAAAAATGCCACCAGAACTGGCCCAAATCATTTTAAACCCATCTCTCAGGTTAATATCCAAGTCAATTTGCTTCCTCCTCATCCTTCATTCTCCCAAATACCTATTCATCCTCCCTAGCAACCATTTATTATCATAAGTTATTATTTATTATATCATCATAACAGAATTACTTACATTCCTTATTACCCCCACCCCACTAAAAGGCAGCCATAAATATATCTGGATCCATTTGGGATATTGGGTAGTCAGTCTGTGATTCTCTCTGTAAGATAAATAAACCTCTTCCTCTGATTAATCTGCCTTCATTGTGTGTTGATCCTTCAGGGGAAAGGGGGAAGTTTCCTGTCATCACCTAATCTCCCATAAGCAAGAACACACAAAGTATGTCTAGCTCTTAAAACTCAAGTCTGTTCAATTCCACACAAATAATGAATTACAAATGTATCTTCACAGGCAGAAGAAGGGAGACAGAACAGAATCAGACATTCTTCCACTACGTAGGGGGCATCCCAGGGACATCTAGTAGCCAATGATTTCTTCACTCCCCTTTTCTCTTCTAACATTCTATCTTATGTAAAATATAGACTTTTCTGCTTCTCACATGAATGTAACTATTTTGTCTCAGTACCCTCAGCACCCTACCTTATTTTTATTCTGTATGCTTTTTTAAATGCTGAAACTTCTAAATACCCCTTTGGAAAAATGGCCACAATTTTGTCTGTAGTTCATGTTTTTCCCAGACGCATCTTCAATTTCAGCTTAGATCTCCATTGATTGCCTCAGTCACTTATTTTGGGTCTACAACCAAAAGAGAAACACTTATGATCATTAGAAATTTTCAGTTTACATAGGGAGGCAAAAGGGAAATGGAGGGAACAGAGTGGCTTGAGAGGAAAACATAGGGAAGTGTTCCTGAGAAGGGATACAAAGAGATGGGCTTCAAGGGGGATAGGAGGAAACCCTGACTGGTGGGACTTATGAACACTGGAGGGCACATAGGGTCATTAACCACTCAACAGCTCTCCCCTCCCCCCCCCACAAGGGAAAAGAAAGTGGACATATGGTAACATAGTAATCAATGTCCAATAGGGGAGGACAGTAATCAATGACCAATAGAAAAGGGCAATAATGCCTAGTGGTGCAGAGAGACTAATGAAAGACTTAACCTATATAAGACCTAACATACCTTCAAAGAGGTATTTATAACTCCATGCTGCCCTAGTGTGCATCTCTCTCACCTCTGCTCCTTCGTGAGAGGGACCCACTTCCAACACTCTTTGGAAATAGTCTAAACTTTCTCTTTTTTCTTCCTAAATTAAATTTCTCTTTGTTACATTGAAACTTATGCAAATTACTTTTACTTTCTTTTTTTTTTAGACAGAGTCTTAGTATGTTGCCCTCAGTAGAGTGCCATAGGGTCACAGCTCACAGCAACCTCAAACTCTTGGGCTTAAGTGATTCCCTTGCCTCAGCCTCCCGAGTAGCTGGGACTACAAGCGCCCATCACAACGCCCCACTATTTTTTGTTGCAGTTGTTTAGCTGGCCCAGGCCAGTTTGAACCTGCACCTTCTGTGTATGTGGCTGGCGCTATAACCACTGTGCTACGGGTGCTGGGCCTACTTTTACTTTCTATTCACACTGCTTGTGCTGCTTCAGTTTTATTTGCTGTTGCCACTCATTTTTGCTTTCAATTACTGCTGTGTCTCAGTTGAACTTTCTGCCTCAGCTGAGTAATCAAACCAAGTTAACTAGGTTTGGGAAATCAGGATCCCCCATCCCCGAACCCCAGCAGTTCCCATGTTTTCTATTCGGGAAGGAAAAGAAAATATTTGAAAAAGAGGGAGGGTAAACGATAGCACCACACCTATGGAGCATATTTCAAGGGTACAAGTCAAATCTGTCACGTGTAGAACATAAATTTCTTAACACAATAATCAAGTAAATGAGGCAAAAGCTATGTTGATTGGTTTGATGTAAGTACGTCCAATTGTATAAAAAAAAACACATTGTACCCCACATATGCATAAATGTATTCATGATCTATGTCTATATATGACTTTAAAAAAGAGTAGATATATTTCACTTAACAAAATGAATGCATTTTCTTCTGTTGATGCATTTTATTATTGTAGCCACATTTCATGTGGTTTGTTTTCTTTGAGATATAATGCTGAGTTATAACAGAAATTCAATTTTAATGAAATTATAGGATAATTAATATGTACAGATTAATCATTATAACTAATCATTATAAATGTTTATTATAGTTTTATCACAAAAATTGGATGAAAAATATCAATAATTATAGGATAGACTGATAGTCAATGTTGGACAAGTATTATTTTCTGAAAGTAAAAACAGTGACTCAGTTTATCATTCTTTCACTCTGATAACAAATAAAGGTTTACATGTCAATCAAAATTTTAATTCTAGGGCAGCACCTGTGACTCAAAAGGGTAGGGTACTGGCCCCATATGCTGGAGGTGGTGGGTTCAAAACCAGCCCCGGCCAAAAAAAAAATTAATTTTAAAAAATAAAATCAAGTGATCAATAAATTTTTTTTAAAAAGAAAAATATTTTAAATAATCAAACTGTTTAGAGGTTGGTCTCCTGCCATATGATTTTATATGTTTTCATTCATTTCATGATGATCTTTTTGTCCTATTAGGCTTTTCAATTAAAAGCCTGAACAGGCCTGATGGCTCAGACTTGTAATCTTAGCACTCTTGAAGGCTGATGCAAGAGGATTGCTTGAGCCTAAGAGTTTGAGGTTGCTGTGAGCTATGACAGAGTGGCACTTTAGCCTGGATGACAGAGTAAAACTCTGTCTCAAAAAAAGAAAGAGGGAAGGAAGGAGAGAAAGAAAGAAAAAGTCAGGAACCATACTCGACATTCAGCCCTCCCATGTTTATTCCAGAAAAGAGCACACGCTGTCACCTTCTTCAAATTTGCTGTGAAAGAGAAATTATAAAGAGTTCCTTACACCCTGGCCAAGGAGGACACCTTATAGTGCTCCACTGAGTGAGAAGAGTATGAATGACTCTTCTCGATTAAAAGTTATAGCCTGAGATTATAGATTATAAACTGACAAATACACTTGAAACTAATATACTCATAAAGGTAGTCTATCCTAATGGTTAAAACCATAGCCTTAACCTAATTTTGGCATAAATCTTGACTTTAAGGTTTCATTTCCTTTCTATTGACTTTCCTGACTTCTCTAAACCTCAGTTTCTTTATTTCTGAGTTGCTATAATCCATATGTTAGCAGTATCTGTATACAGCATCTCTTTTTTCCCCTGCACTGACTACAAAGTAAAATTCATATTCCAGAAGCAAGATGGAGTAGGCTTCCAAAACAAAATGTTTTTTTTTTTTCCCAAAAATCCCCATTAGATATCATTTTTCAGGTCTTACATCTCAGACCCAGAAGGTCTCCTTTTAAGCTTAGCCTTTCTAGTTTGGGCCTCTCTCTTCTAGTCTCCTAATTCTCCTTCATTTTCTAACTCTTTCTTAGGTCAAGTAAGGTATCTCGATGTATAGGGTCTTCCAAACTCACATACCCACACTCACCAACATACTGAACAAAGAATGCATATTATTAATAGGCACCTTCATCAAACGGCAGCAAAAGAGTATAATTAACAGTTTTGTTGTCAAACATGGATTATTGCAGTAACTACAAATCAGCATTATTAGGGATTAAATGAGATAATAAATCTAAAGTGATTCACACACTGGTATGTGTTAAAGAAATGTTAGTTATTATTATTTTTTTGATTAATATTATTTAACTTATGAACTCCTCCACTGAGCACATTTCTCCAGTGTCAGTTCAAATGATAATATGTGTCCTGAATTTATTTAATATAGCTGCTAACTCGGCATTCATTATTAGGACTGACATAAGTTGTTTGAAACCCAGTAGTACCCTATCACCTTTGGCCTAGTTAAAACTTCCCTTCCCCAAGTGGTTATTTGCTATATGGCCTACTTGTCCCTCATCCCATTGACCCCAAACCCAACATACCCCATAGCTTCCAACTGTAATAAAACCTAATGGCCAACACCAGAGTTATGTAAATAAGTTCTCTCTTTCATGAATATTTTCTTTAAAAAAGCCAATCTACAATGTCCTCAGCTCTCCACCCCACCCAACCCCACAGGACCTTAATAAAGGTACTATAGGTCTCCCTCAATCCCTGCCTACTTGGTATGGTCCCTGCAACCTCTGGTCTTCCCATCAACTTCTTATAGGTAACCCCTTCCTTCTCAGGGACCTGCAAGTAATACATTTCTTCAGTGCCATGCAGTTTGGTTTCACTTCCTCATTGTGTCTCAACTGGCACACACGCCTAAACTTAATACCCCCCCTACTACATCAGGGCTATCCTAGGGAGTGGTTGTCTTGGCTTATGGCCCCTTTCAAAAGAGACCAAATTAGAAAAACATCATAAAAATATGGTGAAAGTAATTAAAGTTTTATTGTAAAAATATTTTTTAGAAAAACACAAGGTTAACAAGGACAATCCCATATCTTTACCAGAGGTCCACATTGCCTGGGTATTTGTGTTCTTATTTCTCCCTGAATATCTGCAATGCATTGGTCCTCACATAGTAAAATAGCTCAGGCACCATTCTTTATCTAGTGTTCTGGGGGAAAAGATATCATTATATATCTTTTGAGAGAAATGAAGTAAAACATAATACTTATTGAGCTCTTGCTTTGTAGTCAGTAAAGTACCAAATACTATGGTTATTTAATACTCAAGAAAACTATGAAGTTTTATTCCTCCATTTGTAACCCTGGTCTCACAGATGTTTATCCCTTGGTTTGTATAAACACCATAAGACCCACACCAGCCACACCCCCACACCCTAAAAAAAAATCTATTAAACTAGACAGAAAAGAAAAAAAAAAACATTTCAAGAGTATGTATAATGTTTCAAAATATCTTGAAATCAAAAGGCTTTATAAAGTGATTTTCTCATTTGCCAATAGCTTTCCTTTATTACAGACAAGTTGTCAACAGCTGTTGGTTTGTCAAGGTAAATAAGAGAACATCCTTGTTACTCCCTTTGCCTCCCCTGATCCTTGTCTATTTACATCCAGAGAGAATAGAGGAACTCAGTCCTGAGCCCCCTTCTGCGAGCAATGCACATCTGTTAACAAAAACTATGTCTGTGCTTCTTCTAGATTTCTTACTCTTTATCTATTTTCTCTTCAACTACTTCCATAAGACAGGAAGTCATAGGATCTCTGACCCTGAGTTGTCCCTGGTCAGGAACTTCCAGTTCTCTACTTATCTTTCTTTTTTTTCTTTCTTTTTTTTTTTTTTTTTTTTTTTTTTTTGCAGTTTTTGGCCAGGGCTCAGGGCTGCTGGGTTTTAACCTCCCACCTCCAGCATATGGGGCCAGCACCTTATTCCTTTGAACTACAGGTGCCGCCCTCTACTTCTCTTTTTAGACCTTCATCTAGAAGGGGGATTTCAGACTCCCACTCACAACATGTTCTGAACACCAATCCATCCAAAATTCTGCCCAGGAGCATCCATGTCATATAGCTCCTCACGGAAGCAGAAGTAGCAGGTTTGAAGTCTGAAGGAAAATAAGAGTTAGATTTTTGGAAAGGATGAATTTGGGGTAACTGTAAGACATCTGAGTGGAGAGGTAGGTCTTAGACTCAGGTCAGAGCTCTGGATCAAAGACACAGAAATGAGAGGTGGAACTCAAGGTTAAGAGAGCAGATGAGATTATGCAAGAAAGGGAAGTGGCCAGGTGTGGTGGCCCATCACTCTGAGAGGCCGAGGCAAGAGGACCACTTGAGCTCAGGAGTTCAAGACCAGCCTAAGCAAGAGGGAGGCCCTGTCTCTACTAAAAATGGAAAAATTAGCTGGGTGTGGTGGTACATGCCTGTACTCCCAGTTACTTGGGAGGCTGAGGCAGGAGGATCACTACAAGGTAGGAGTTGGAATTTGCTGTGAAGTACGTTGATGCCACAGCACTCTAGTTGGACAACAGGGAAAACTGTCTCAAAAAGAGAAAGCAGAGAAGAAAAGAGAAGAGACAAGAAGAGAGGAGAAGAAAAGGGAAGTGTATATGAAAGGAAAGGAAGAATAGTGAAGAGAAGGTATTCAAAATAGAGTTCTGGGGCCTGACTACTTGGCAACAACAGGAAAAAAAGAAAGAAGAGTTGTTAGGGAAATGAGCGGAGAACAAATTGCCCATCTGTCTCTTCAGCTCTCGACTAGCTGTTGGCTTGGCAGTACTTGAAGAAGAAGGCGTATAAACTCCACCATCAATAGTCCGTTTTTAACTATCTCATATGCTGACTGTTGTCTGACTTCTAAAAACTTTTTTTTTTATCCTTAAGGACTCTGAAGGACAACCAGTTTTCAATTAGATCACCAGTTTTTGGTCAAGCAGATAATAAACAAATATAAGCCCTCATTCCCAGAATACACAGATGCTATCCCTTAATGACTATCTCTTCCTATGTGATAATTCAGTCCTCAGAGTTAGCATCATTTTAACAGAGTTTGGGAGCCATTAATATATCTGAAACTGTTTTGTCCCTAGAATATGCTCTTGGGAGCTATAAATAGCTATGGTCAAAAAAAATTGGTTCCCAGTCAAATAAATCTAGAAAAGGTTGAATGCTATCATCTAAGAGTCATAAAATATACAAGTAAAATAATGGCTCTGCCAAATCCTTAGTTAAAAAATACAAGCTTTGGCTAGGAGCAGTGGTTCACGCCTGTAATCCTAGCACTCTATGACGATACAGCACTCTACCCAGGGCAACGAAGTGAGACTCTGTCTCAAAAATAAAATAAAAGAAAAAAAGATTCAACTTCACTTACCCAAAGTTTCTGAAATTATGGCCAGGCAGTAGCTCACACCTCTAATCCTAGCATTCTGGGTAGCTGAGGCGGGAGGATCACTTGAGTTCAGGAGTTCAAGACCAGTCTGAGCAATAGCAAGACCCCATGTCTACTAAAAATAGAAATATTAACCAAGCATTGTGGTGGACACCTATAGCTCCAGCTACTCAGGAGTCTGAGGCAGGAGGATCACTTGAACCCAAGAGTTGGAGGTTGCTGTGAGCTATGACACCATGGCACTCTAGCTCAGGCAACAGAGACTCTGTCTCAAAAAAAAAAAAAGAAATCTTGGAAAGATTTCCCAAATTTATCTGATCCCAGAATCATCCTTTCTCTGTTGAACACTTACTAACATCCAGAGGAGAAAACCTCCACAGAGCACAAGTATCTATTTTATTAACCTAAAGACACCTTTCTAACAGTGCCCACAAATTCATTTCACAAACTGGGGAAACTAATCTGCCCTTAAAACTGTTGTCATTTTCATGGGGATTGCTACATAGTACATCCAGCTATATAGTAGATTCAGGGGTTTTACAGGCCAGAGAGCTAAGGAGGGATGGGGGAAAGTTTCTGTTATGGAGGAGAGCACATTTCACTGGCCCATATTGGAATATGATCTTTGCCTTTGGCCTCAGTAATGTTATTCTCTAAACAGCTCAATGAACAGACCCAAGAGAGAATAATCACATATGTCAGCAACATGCAATTTTCTATTTTTTCAACATGGAGTTATATTACTTAGTAGAGTAATGCTTGTTCTGGAAAATCTCTTTCCAAAGTGATGGTGTTGGTTACAGAAAACAGCTTACAAACATCTTTTAATTTATCACTTGAAAAAGCAAATATCTGCTTTTTTAGCTCATCTTTCTTAGGTGGCAGTATTGTCTGAATGTTTGTGTTTCTCCCTACAAAATTCATATGTTGAAACCTAATTTCCAAAGTGAAGCTTATTAAGAGGTAGGCCTTCGGGAGATGGTTAGGCCATGAGGGTATAGCCTTCAGGAATGGGATTAGTGCCCTTATAAAGGAAATTCATGGGAGATTGGATACACCTTCCATCAAGTGAGGATCCAGTAAGAAGGCTCTATTTACAAATCAGGGAAGCAAAGGATCTTCAACCAGACACTGAATCTGCTGTTGCCTTAATCTTGCGTTTCCACCCTCCAGAACAGTGAGAAAGAAACTTTTGTTGTTTATCAGTAACCCAGTCTGTGGTATTTCATTATAACAACTTGATTAGACTAAGACATCTGGTATCATATTTTAAGCTCATTTTGCCTTAAAGGTCTTTTTGCTTCATTCATTTTGGCTTCTAATTGCCCACAGTAAACTTGGATTGCAGACTAAGTTCCTTTCATTAGTAGCTCATGCAATTGTTCAATTGTTTCATTAAAGAAACAAACCATAAGAATTTCCAAGAGTCCTTTAATAATGGGAAATAGGACAGGCTAACTTTCTGAATAGTGGAGGGAATAAATGAAAAAGTACTTCATTCTTGCTATTGCATCTTCATTTATAGGCCTTTTGGCCACTCTGGAAACTTTACTGAGTCTTACTTACATCCTGTAGGGTACTGTAATGGTTACAGCTCTAAAGTGGAAGACTGGCTTCTTGGGGGTCAGATTTTTCCCTTCTCAAAGTAAAAGCTTTTTGGACTTCACTCTGATAATTCATCTTTTTTTGGCATGTTTTCCATATAATAATTGAGTAGGAAGGGCCAAGAACATCTACCTGTTTGGAGAGAGACACAATTTGCCTAACTATCTACCTAAAAGTATACCAAAAAAAAAAACCTCACACCTTATGCAAAAATTAATTCAAAATGTATGATGGGTTTAAATGTAAACTTTAAAACTATAAAGCTTTTAGAAAATAAAATATGAGAATGTCTTTGTCACCAAGACCTTGATGAAGAATTCTTAGACATGATACCACAAGCATAATCTATAAAAGGAAAAATTGATAAATTGGATCTCATCAAAATTAAAATCTTTTGCTCTGTGAAAGACCCTGTGAAGGAGAGGGAAAGAACCTTATGGACAGGGAGAAAATATTTGCAAATCACATATTTGAAAAAGGAATGATGCCCAGAATAAAGAACTAATCAGCCCTCAACCATAAAATCAGAAAATGGGCAAGACATAAAGAGACATGTAACCAATAAGCAAACAAAAAGGTGAACAAAAAGGTGCTCAATATCACCAGCCAGTAGGGAAATGTGGTTTGAAACCATGATGAGATATTATAGCATATCTTTTATAATAGCAAAACTGAAAAATAGTGATAACACCAAATGCTTAAAAGAATACAAAGAAACTAGATAAGGCATACATTGGTGGTGAAAATGAAAATAGTACAGGCACTCTGGAAGATAGTGTGGCAGTTTATTATAAAACTAAACCTGCAATTACCATACAATCCAGCAACATTAATCCCAGAGAAAAGAAAAATTTATTTTTAAAAGCCTGTATATGAATATTCATAGCAGCTTTACTCATAATAGCTAAAAACTGGAATCAGCCCCGATTCCCTGCAGTAGGAAAGTGGATAAAACATCTATCCTATGGAATTCTGCTCGGCAACAAAAAGGAACAAACTATTGACACATACAACATTGGATGGATCTCAAGGGAATTATGCTGATAAAAAAAGCCAGTCTCAAAGAATCACATATTGTGTGAATCCACTTATGTAATAGTCTCAAAACGACAAAATTATAAGGCTAGAGACTTTATTAGTGGTTTGCCAGGGGATAAGGCTTTGTGGGGAGGAGGAGGGAGTAGATATGTCTATAAATGGATAGCACAATGGATTCTTGTGGCAATAGAACAGTTCTGGGTGCTGATATATTATATATATATATATATATATATTTGTTTTGTTTTGTTTTTTGTTTGAGACAGAGTCTCACTTTGTCACACTGGGTAGAGTGCTGTTGCATCATAGTTCACAGCAACCTCAAACTCTTAGGCTTAAGTGATTCTCTTGCCTTGGCCTCCCACGTAGCGGGGACTACAGGCACCCACCACAAAGCCTGGCTATTTCTATTTTTAAGAGGAGGGATCTTGCTCTTACTCAGGCTGGTCTCAAATTCATGACCTCAAGTGATCCACCTACCTCGGCCTTCCAGAGTGCTGGGATTACTGGTGTGCACCACCATGCCTGGCTCTGAAAGAAAAAATATCTTAAGTTTTCATAAGTATCCACCGCACCTGGCCTGTGTGTTGATATATTGATTGTTATCTATATATCTGATAAAATTACATACAACTACACACACACACACACACACACACACACACACGAGTGTGTGCAATACGAATGCTCCTTAACTTACAACAAGGTAATGTTCCAATAAACCCATCATAAGTTGACATTTTTATCAAGTCAAAAATGCATTTAATATATCTAACTGAGCAAATGTCATAGCTTAGCCTACTCTACTTTAAACATGCGAGGAACACTTCCATTAAGCTATAGTTGGGCAAAATCATCTGGCAACACATTACCCTATGAGATATCAGTGGATTACCTTTATGATTACATGGTTGGCTAAGAGCAGCAGCTCCCTGCCACTGCCCAACATTGTGAGAGCATCTAGGACCACATATTGCTACCCAGGAGATCATAATTTAAAATTCAACGTATGGTTTCTACTGAATGTAGATCACTTTTGTATCATCATAATGTCCAAAAATTGTAAGTTGAGCCATCATAAGTTAGGGTACTATCTGTACTGGAGAAATCTAAATAAGCTATATAGATTGTACTAATATTGGTTTTCTAGTTTTATTGTTATATTATGGTTATGCAGTATGTTACCACTGGGGAAAAGTGGATGTAGGGTACACAGGACGTCTTTCTGCATTATTTTGGAACTTTTTCTTGCTATTTCAAGATAGTTGTCCTTAGAATATCAAATCACTTGATAATGGAATACAAGGCCCTCCCCATACCTGACTACTACTTTGAGATCATGTAATATTACTCTCTGCCATGAATGACACTCCAACAACACTGATACATTTTCGGCTCTAAAACACCAGTGTTTTCCCACTCCAGTTGCTTTTTATTTGATTTTTCCCTCTGCTTCATGCCTTTTTCCTGCCATTCCTTCTGTGGCTCACTCCTTTTCATTTTCCAGGTCTCTTCTGAGAGATTTTTCCTAGACATTCTATTTTATTTATTTACTTATTTAGAGACAAAATCTCACTATCACCCAGGCTAGAGTGCCATGGCATCAGCCTAGCTCACAGCAACCTCAAGCTCCTGGGTTGAAGTAATCCTCCTGTCTCACTGGGTGGCTAGGACTACAGACACCTGCCACAACACCCAGCTAATTTTTCTATTTTTAGTAGACACAGGGTCTTGCTCTTGCTCAGGCTGGTCTCAAACTCCTGAGCTCAAGCAATCCAGCCACCTAGACGTCCCAGAAGGCTAGGATTCCCGGCTAAAGACAAACAACCACATATATACTTTAATAGCACAACTTTTTTTTTTTTTCAAAATGTTCATCTAGATTTCTCTTATTTCTTTAATTATTTAGGTTTCTGTGTCTCACTAGGATGCATGCTCCCCGGGTTGAGGTCCTGTTTTTTACAATACTCCATCATTTCATTGCATGCAGATACTAGCAACGTGTTTTAAAGTTACACATTAAAGATACGCAAAAGCTATTGAAAAGGAGAATATGAATGAATAATACAGTTCAGCTTGATGCCAGGGACCTACCCAGCTCTCCTTCACACAGAGTATCTTTTTGGTTCTCCTAACAAGTTGCCATAGCACTGGTGTGAGGCTGGCTAATACCAGGAGACACATGATTCAGACCAAGGTTTTAATTTTTTTTTTTTGTCTTTTCATCTCATCATGATTAAGCATACATACCTTACAGGTTTGTTATGAGAAACAATTAGGGGCATGTTTGTAGATATGCCACTCTGAGTACAAAAAGCTACAAAAATGCCCAGCAGCAGCACCATCATCATTACACAGGATTGTTTTGGCTCTACACAGAGCCATCTGAAATAATTTATTGGAGTTTTGAAACTTTATGCCAGATATACTCAAATTCCATACAACTGTTACATTTTACAATGATCCCTGGCGAGCAGGAAACAACTGCTTAGTGAACAAATAGACCTAGAATCTTTGTTATCTGAAACAAAGAAGATTTCATAATTGAAAACTATAATCATGGAGAAAACTCACATTTTTTCATGGCCATGGCTCAAGAAGAATGATATGTATTACTTTCTTTTATTAGGCTTTCAAAGAGCTAGCCAAATACATTCATGTATCAAGCCTATGAGAGATAGATAGGGTTTTCTCAAATGTTGAGGCTTGATTTGTAATTTAGCCAACTTTCCATTCCTCATTTTTACAGCCCCTTCTCACCTTCATCTATCACCCTCAGACACTCAGTTTCCTCATGCTGCTGGCATCCAAGGATTCTAAGCCATGTCCAATTATGTAGACTTTCTCTATCCTTCTCGGATAAATAAAAATAATGTGAAGTAGTAAAAAGTCTTGGCGCCCGTAGTACAGCAGTTACAGGGGCAGCCACACACACGGAGGCCAGCATGTTCAAACCCAGCCAAGGCCAGCCAAACACCAATGACAACTACAACCAAAAAATAGCTGGGTGTTGTGGCAGGTGCCTATAGTCCCAGCTACTTGGGAGGCTGAGGCAAGAAAATCGTTTAAGCCCAGGAGTTCGAGGTTGCTGTAAGCTGTGACGCCACAGCACTCTACCGAGGGTGACATAATAAGACTTTGTCTAAAAAAAAAAAAAATAGAAGTAGGACAAAGAACAATAGGGTAGGAATCCAGAGATCTGGATCTAGTTCTAGTATTTTCTTTTTTTCTTATTCACGCTCAAGTTCGTTTTAATAAGACTGGTCTGAAGGCTCACAGTACAAGAAGGCTAGTCTGTCAGTTCCAGGAGCAGGCAGCCCCGTGACACACAAAATCAAGGGGTGATGGCTCAGGGTTAAGACCATTCCTTGGTGACACTGAGATGGTTGAACTGGTCTGCCACAAATCTGTGCGGGGGCAGGGGAACTTGGAAGCAGCGACTGCCTTGATGGCTTCAAAGGCCTGCGCGTTGCGCCCCGTGACGTGGCCGTTCTCCTGCTCCGCAGTCATGTAAGCCATGCTCAGCCAGTAGTGGTTCTCCACCTGGATCTCAAGGCAATGGATCATGCCCTGCTTTGTGTGCCTCATGTACCTTGGCCTCTGGTGCTTCCGGATCCACTGCCAGCCAGGAATGCGGCTGCGCCAAAGGAGGGCAGTCAGGAGCATGGTGCCTGCCCAGGAAAGGGGCAGACCCGTCCCACTGCAGTCCACAACCTCCAAGCAGCTAGTTGTACTATTTTCACTTGACTAGGTGAACTTGGACTGATTTGTTCCAATTTCAGAACCTCAGTTTTCACATCCGTAAGTAATATGCAGGTATTAGACTAGAATAGAATCACTGAAAAGCCTTTGAACTCAGATATTTGTATGTTTGATCCCAGAAAAATTTTGCTGACATATGTTTTATTCTACTATGACACTTTTCTTTGCCATGTGACAATATCTAACACTAGGTTATTTATCAGATAAACCAATACCTACCAACATGCTGCTGGCTATTGGGATACTCTGCCAAAGAACAGAATGTGTTAACAAAATGAGAATGAATGTATCTTTAAGGAAGATTTTGTCTTGAGGAAAAGAACTAAGAGTGAGAATTTCGGAAGCTTTGATGTTCTGGTGGGAAAGAGATTTCTGGTAAGATGGGCCTTTTTATGATTTCTCGCAAAGTAAGCAAGTGCTTAATGGATTAAGAGGGACAGAAATGATCTAGATCTGATATCAGTGTGACCTCACCTAAAAATATCAAACATATATAAAAACCAATAGTTCCTATTACTCCTAGGTAATCTAAATGATTGAATTATCCAACTATTATTGTTACAACTAAATACAAAAACAAAGATAGTCACCCCATTTCTTGACTCTTTGGCCCTACTCTTTGGGGTAGAGTGCAGTGGTGTCAGTCTAGCTCACAGCAACCTCAAACTCCAGGGCTAAATCCTCCTACCTCAGCCCCCCAAGCATCTGTAACTATAGGCATGGCATATGCCAACATGCTTGGCTAACTTTTCTATTTTTAGTAGCAATAGGGTCACACTCTTGCTCAGGCTGTTCTCAGATTCCTGAACTCAAGAGATCCTCTTGCTTCAGCTTCCCAAAGTGCTAGGGTTACAGGTGTGAACCACCATGCCTGGCCCTGAAAGAAAAAAATCTTAAGTTTCCATAAGTATCCATACATTTACCAAAACAATTAAAGGATATTTGTGCAAAGGAACAAAAATAAAAAACCCAAGAGCACTAAAGCTGGCTTTACTCTCAAGGGAATGTGATGAACTCAGGTTTGTTTGCAGAATTATGGGTGTCTTAAGAGAAGCAAAATTCAAATGTTTACAATTTAATGGAAGACCTACATTTAAAATTGGAATAGCAAAGTATACCCCCATTAGGAAGGTAAACTAGAATTAATCACACCCAGAGAGATTACAAGTCAGAGGACTACAAATTAAGTCATCTATTTTGAACTTTTATAGCAAATAGAGGAAGAAAAGAATACTTGAGAATTTAGAACCATAGCTAGCCTTATAAGGAATAATACTTTCAATTCACATTAACTGCTTTTTTCCCGCAAAGTCTCCAACCAAGTATTTAGCTTACAATAGTCCTATCCTGACAGAAAAAATTAAAATCTTTTGTTTTTTGAAAAATATTGTTTATCCTAGCTCTCAAAAAATGTAGTAATAAGGGAATCAATTCAACAAGAGGATATAACAATTCTAAACATATATGCACCCACTAAAGCACTTAGATATATGAAGAAAATATTTTTGAATCTAAAGAAAGAGATAAACTCTAAAGCAATAGAAGTTCAGGAGTTCAACACCACCACCCTCTCAGCATTAGACAGATCATCTAGACAGAAAGTTAATAAGAAAAATTAAATTTAAATTGCACTTTGGACCAATTGGATCTTACAGAACACTTCATCCAACAGATACAGAATATACAGTCTTTTCATCAGCACATGGAACATTCTCCAGGAAAGACCCTATGTTGGGACACAAAACAAATCTCAATAAATTTTTAAAACATAAAAATTATATCGAGTATTTTTTCAGACCACAAGAAATAATACTAGAAATCAGTAACATCGGGAACTTTGGAAACTATATGAATCTGTAGAAATTAAGCAACATGCTCCTGAATAACCATTGAGTCAAGGAAGAAATTAAGGAAGAAATAAAAATTTCTTGAAACTAACAGAAAACAAAATACAACATATTAAAACCTATGGGATAGTAAAAGTAGTGATGACAGGGAAATTTATAGCAACAAATACTTACATAAAAAGTGGAAAGTTTTGAAATAAACAATTCAATAACGTACCTTAAGGAAGTGGAAATGCGGCTCGGAGCCTATGGCTCAAGTGGCTAAGGCGCCAGCCACATACACCTAAGGTGGTGGGTTTGAATCCAGCCTGGGTCCACCAAAACAACAATGATGGCTGCAACCAAAAAATAGCCAGGCATTATGGCTGGCGCCTGTGGTCCCAGCTACTTGGGAGGCTGAGGCAGGAGACTTGCTTGAGCCCAGGAGTTGGACGTTGCTGTGAGCTGTGATGCCACGGCACCCTACCCAGGGGGATAGCTTGAGGCTCTGTCTCAAAAAAAAAAAAAAGGAAGTAGAAATGCAAGAATAAACCAAAATCAAAATTACTAGAAGGAAAAAATAATAAAGATTGGAGCAGAACTAAATGAAATAGAGACTTAAAAAAATACAAAGGTTCACCAAAATGAAAACTTGTTTTGTCAAAAAGATAAGCAAAATCAATAAACTGCTAGCTAAACTAATAAAGGAAAAAAAGAAAGAAAACTCAAACTCAGAAATGAAAAAGGAGTCATTACAATTGATACCACAGGAATGCAAAAGATCATCAGAAACTATTATGGACTACTATTTGCTAACAAACTAGAAAACTTAGCAGAAATGAATAAATGAATAAATTCATGGATACATACGACCCACCAAGATTGAATCAAGAAAAATTAGAAAACCTGAATAGACCAATAAGGAATATTGAGATAGAATCAGTAATAAAATTCTCTCAGCAAAAAAAAAAAAAAAAATCCTAGGACCAGATGGTTTCACTGCCAAATCCTACCAAACTTACATAGAAAACTTAACACCAATTCTATACAAGCTATTTCAAAAAAAATGAAAGTCGAATTATCCCTCTTTGCAGATAACAGGACATTATATCTAGAAAACCTAAAGACTCTGCCAAAAATAAACCTGTTAGATATGATATATAAATTCAGTAAAGTTGCAGGATATCAAATACAAAATCAATAGTTTTGTGTTTCTATGTGATAATAATGAATGAGCTGAGAAAGAAACCAAGAAAAGAATCCCATTTACAATAGTTACCAAAAGAATCCCAGTAATAAATTTCACCAAAGAGGTGAAAGACCTGTATAAGAAAACTATAAAACAGTGATGAAAGCTTGGTGCCTGTGACTCAAGCGGCTAAGGCACCAGCCACATACACCTGAGCTGGCAGGCTCAAATCCAGCCCAGCCCACCAAACAACAATGATGACTGCAACCAAAAAATAGCCAGGCATTGTGATGGGCACCTGTGGTCCCAGCTACTTGGGAGGCAGAGGCAGGAGAAACGCTGAGCCCAAAAGTTGGAGGTCGCTGTGAGCTGTGATGTCAGAGCACTCTACCCAGGGAGACAGCACTCTACTCTGTCTCAAAAAAAAAAAAACTGATGAAATAAATTGAAGAGGACATAACAGATGGAAAGACATCCCATGCTCATGGCTCATGGATCAGAAAAATCAACATTGTTAAAATACTCATACTACCCAAAGTGGTTTACAGACTCATAATCCATATCAAAATAACAATGTCATTTTTCATACAAATAGAAAAACGATTCTAAAACTTGCATATAAGCAATAAAGATCCTGAGTAGTCAGAGATCTTGAGTAAAAACAAAACAAAAACAAATAAAAAAAATTTAAAAATGCCCCCAAACTGAGTCATCATACTACTTGACTTCAAACTATATTACAAGGCTGTAGTAATCAAATCAGCATCATGTTGGTATAAAAACAGATACATAGACCAATGGAATAGCTACATAACCTAGAAATAAATTCATATATTTATAGGCAACTGATATTTGACAAAGTTACCAAAAACCTATCCTGGGTTTCTTCAATAAATGGTGCTGAAAAAAAATTGGCTATCTGCATGCAGAAGAATGAAACTTGACCTGTACCTCTCATCTATACAAATATCAACTCAAGATGAATTAATGGTTTAAGCATAAACCAGAAAATATAAATACGCTGGAAGAAAATCTAGGCAAAACTCTTCTGGACATTGGTCTAAGCAAAGAATTTATGACTAAGACCTCAAAATCATAGGTAACAAAAACAGACAAATGGGACTATATTCCAACTAAAAATCTTCTGCACAGCAAAGAAAATAACAGAGTGAAGAGATAACCTGTTAAATGAAAGAAAATATTTGCAAACTATTCATCTGACAAAGGTCTAATATTCAGAATATGTAAGGAATAATAAATACCCATTAAAAAGTAAGCACAGGACATAAATAGATATTTTTCAAAAGAAGTCATGCAAATGGCTAACAGTAAAATGAGAAATGCTCAACGTTACTAATCATAAGGGAAATGTAAATCAAAACTACAGTGAGATATCATCTTACTCCAGTTAGAATGGCTACTGTCCAAAAGACAAGAAATAACAGATACTAATGAATGATGAGGATGTTGAGAAAAGAGAACTTTTTTTTTAATTAAATCATAGCTGTGTACATTAAAGCAGTCATGGGGTACAATGTGCTGGTTTTATATACAAATTGAAATATTTTCATCAAACTAGTTAATATAACCTTCATGGCATTTTCTTAGTTATTATGTTAAGACATTTATACTCGACATTTAGTAAGTTTTACATGTACCCTTGTAAGAAGGGGAACTTTTTTTTGAGACAGAGTCTCACTGTGTCACCCTTTGTAGAGTGCCATGGCGTTACAGCTTACAGCAACCTCAAACTCTTGGGCTCAAGTGATCCTCTTGCCTCACCCTCCCAAACAGCTGGGACTACAGGCACCCACCACAGTACCTGGGTATTTTTAGAGACAGGGTCTTGCTTTTGCTCAACCTGGTCTCAAACTCCTGAGCTCAGGAAATCCACTGGTGCCTTGGCCTCCTAGAGTGGTAGGATTACAGGCATAAGCCACCACACCTGGCACAGAAAAGGGAACTTTTATGTAATGTTGGTGGGAATCTAAATCAGTACTGACACTATCAAAAACAATATGAATGTATCTTTAAAAACTAAAAGTACAACTACCATATGATGCAGCAATACCATTATTAAGTATTTATCTAAAAATAAAATCAGGGCAGTGCCTGTGGCTCAAAGGAGTAGGGCACTGGCCCCATATGCTGGAGGTGGTGGGTTCAAACCCAGCCCCAGCCAAAAACTGCAAACACACACACACACACAAATAAAATCAATATATCAAGATGGTATATACGCTTACATGTTTATTGCAGCATTATTCAGAATTGCAAAGATATGGAATCAATCTAAGTGTCCATCAATGAATGCATAAAAATGAAAAGGTGGTATGTATAGACAATGGAATACTACTCAGACATAAAAAGATGAAATTATGTCATCTGCAACAACATAGACAGAACTAGAGATAATTATGTTAAGTGAAATAAACCAGATGCAAAAAGACAAATATCACATATTGTCACTCATGTGGTATCTTAAAAAATATTATTCTCTCTCTACATTGGTAGATGATACCAGGGACTGGGAAGAGTGTGTGTTTGCAAGGGAAGCTATGAGAAGAGGTTGGTTAATGTGTATAAACATATGGTCAGACAGAATGAATACATTGTAATATTGAAGAGTAGAGTGACTATAGTTAACAACAATACATTATATATTTCAAAAGAGCTAGAAGAGAGGGTGGCGCCTATGGCTCAAAGGAGTAGGATGCTGGCCCCATATGCCAGAGGTGGCAGGTTCAAACCCAGCCCCAGCCAAAAACTGCAAAAAAAAAAAATGCTAGAAGAGAAGATTTGGAATTTTCCCAATTCATAGAAATAAGTTCTTGAGGTGACAAATACCCTAAATACCATGATTTGACCATTACACATTTTATACATGTAACAATATATCACATATGCCCTATAAATATGTACAAATATTCTTCATCACTTAAAAAAAAAGAGAATCAAGCAAAATATCCAAATAAAACGTCTATATGAGAAGGGAGAAACTCCAAGATGGCAAACTAAAGACATCTCCATGGGGACAGGCTAGAAAAATTATAAGGGGAAAAAAAGTGGTAAAGCATTTGTTACAAGTTCAAACAACAAAGTTCTGGTTCCTCATCTTGGAAGCTGGAAATAAAAACCTTAACCAGTTTTGAACAAGTTAAAAGATCAGGTTAGAAAGCAGCCATTTGGGCTGGATGGAATAGATTAGCAGCATAGATTAAAAGGTAAAATCTCCTGCCTTTTACAATGTATGTTTCCTTTTAAAACTTAATTCTAACCCAAACCCTTTGTCCACTCCCCTATACATTATTCCTCTTATGTCTTGTGTAAGACCACCCACATGTCATGTGTGGAAACATAGTTTCCATGACTCCTAAACAATCATGATAAATCAGCTAATGCTATATTGTTGAAACAGAATAAAAGGCCTGGTGAGATCTCAGATGACATGGCTTTCTCCTGGCACATCTTTACATTGGTCAGAATGCTTGCCTCTCTGAGCCTCATCTATTGTTGCCCTGGCAATAGCTGAGTGTGAGAATCTTTATTTGTTATACCAACCTCCTCCACCTCAGCCAGGTTCCAAGAAATTCAGTGGGGACAAACGGCAACACATCTCACCAGCTGCTCTCAGGGTGAGTGGACTCCATCCACCTCTGGCTAGATTGTCCGACCCAGAACCATTGTTCCAAGGGTGAGAACATTCAGACAGCAAGAAGGAAGTCAAGAGTAATGGAAAATCAGCATAGAAGATGGGTGCCTGGGTATATGCAGAGGTTGATTGGCCTTTTGTCAGAGTGCGAGAGACAGGGAAGGCCCATTCTGTTGGGTTTTTTTTTTTTTTAACTTTGGAACCCACCTGAGTGGACTTAGGAGGTCCTTAGTGAGTGAGCAGGCAAACTCGAATGGTGCTCAGTGGCTGGGTAGGTACTACTGGGCGGGTTTGAACTCTGGGAGGGGTTAGCAACTGGCAGAGCACCAAAACTGTGGGACAGCCACTGTGGAGGAATAGGCCACATGCTGGCTATAGCTCACCTTCTTGAGGTCCAGCAAGCACCCTTAGGGTGAGTTGGGTAGATCCTGCACCCCCATGCCAACCCCTTAGTGGCCAAGAGGCACTGTTTAGAAGGTTAAGATGTGTCTCCCAAAAAGTATGGCAAGAACTTCAGGCTCCCAACCCTGTGGAAATTGACTAGGGAAGTGACCACACCCTGACTGAGATCAAATAAATTGGGAAGATGGGACTGGGTCTCTCCCAAACAACTAGATGGTGGCTTTCTGCTCCCATCATACACAGCCGGGACAGCATGCATATTTTGGGTCTCCTAAACCTGGAGAGCCACCTGGTGTCCAGACAACATATTGCATTATATATTTCTTTTTTTATTTATTTTCAGAGCACAACTTGGTGTCCAGGAAACATATTGCAATATTTCATTTAAATTTGTTTTCTTCTTATTTTTTAAATTTTTATTTGTGGGATTTTTTCATTTTTATTTTCTTCAATATCATGATTTCCATCTTTGTTATGATTTTTCTGACTTTTTTCTTTCCTTTCTATTTTTCTCCACTTTTCTTATTTTTATAGGTATTTTTCTACTTTTCTCATCTTTCCCTCATAAACTTCAAAAACTATAATCAAGATTCCATCTTTTCTTCTTCTTCTTCTTTTTTTTGTCTGTTTTGTTCTATTTTGTTCTGTATATTAATTATGGAACAGAGACTTGCCCTGAGGCCTAGGGTTGTGTATTACTGCATTGGCTTGGCTCAAGGAGGCCTTGAACCCCTGGTCTAGGGCACCCATCTACCTTTGGCCATCCAGATAATTGTATTGGTAGGCCCCTACCACAACACACTGCTGACTTTCTCCTATTTGGAGGAGGTGAGATCTTGCTTTTGCTTAGGCTTGTAGGGAGCTCCTGACCTCAGAGGCTATGTCCACCCTGGCCCCTGAGAGTCCTAGAGTTGTGAATATGGATTTATGAATCCTGCTGAATACCACTATGATTCTTGTTTCTCTTTTTCCATCCTTCTTTTCTTCTTCTATTCATTTTTTTCTTTCACTCTTTTCCTCTTTCTTTTCTCCATTCTGGCTCTTTACACTTCTCTTCCTTTGCCCCTTTTAGCCAATCCAACAACTAACCACAGAAAGAAGAAAAATTAAGAAGGAGGAAGCAAGAGGGAAAAGTAGGAAAAGAAAGGGAAGAGAAGAAAACACACATGAGGCAAAACCAACAACAACAACAACAAATCTGGCAACATGAAAAACCAGAACAAATCAAATCCCCCCCAAGGGATCATGAGGCAGCTACACCAGAGTATCTCACAAATAAGGAAATTATGGAAATGACATAAAAGGAATTTAGAGTATGGATGTCAAAACGATGAAGGAAATTGAAGGGAAAGTGGAAAACCATCAAAAAGAAATCCAAAAATTGACCCAAGAAATGAATGAAATAAAATAATGAAATTAGAAAGGATATATCACAGCTTAAGGCATTGAATGAGTCACTCAGGTAACTTAGAGATGCAGTAGAAAATATCCATAACAGATTAGACCATGGAGAAGAAATAATCTAAAAGCTAAAGGATAAGGCTCTTGAGCTAACTCAGGCCTTTGATGAGGCAGAAAAGAAGAGAGTAAAGCTGAACAATCTCTTAGAGAATTATGGAACTTCAGAAGCCTTCAAACATATGAATTATAGGTATCCCTGAAGGGTAGGAAGAGCAACCCCCCAAAATAAAAACCCTACTGGAAGATATCATGACTGAAAATTTCCCAAGTATCACTAAACATTCTAACACACTCCTTTTTAGAGTAATATCAAACCCCAGTTTATCTCAATACAAACAGAGCATCTCTGAGACACATTGTAAGGAACTTGGACAAGGTCAAAATAAAAGAGAAAATCAAGCAGCCAGGAGTAAGCACCAGTTTACCTACATCCAACAATGAATGTTTCAGCTGAAACTTTTCAAGCCAGAAGAAGGTAATCATATACCTTCAACCTTCTTAAAACAATTTTCAGCCTACGATTCTGTACACTGATAAACTAAGTTTCAAATTCAATGGAGAAATCAAATATTTTATTGCCATACAAACATTGAGGAAATTCACATATCAAGACCAGCTCTGTAGGAAGTACTCAGACCTGTACTTCACCCTGACCATCGCAATGGACCTCCAGCAAAGTAGACACCCAGAAACTAAAGGACCACCAACCCAGGAATGGATTAACAAGCTGTGGTATATGGAATACTATTCAGCCCTTATAAAAGAGGGGGACTTTACATCTTTTGTAGTAACCTGGATGAAGTTGGAATACATTCTTCTTAGTAATGCATCACAAGAATGGAGAAGCAAGAATCCAAAGTACTCAATTCTAATATAAAGGCAGTAGGTGATCCAATACAAGGTAGGCAGTAGGCGAATAAGGGAGCAGAGAGAGGAGAGAAGGGAGGAGATGGGGTTCACCTCTTGGGGGCAGGACACAATTATAAGATGGACTTTACCTAACAAATACAATCAGGGTAATCTAATTCTTTGTACCTTCAATGAACCCCAAACAATTATAAAAAACAAAAGAAATTATTAGATTCCTTGAACATAATGACAATGAAGCCACAAGCTACCAAAACCTGTGAGATACTAAAAAAGTAGGCTTAAGAGGGAAATTTAGCTCATTAGATGCTCACATTTGAAAAACAGAAAAAGCATACAGTACACATGAACAACCTAATGAATCATCTCAAGTAACTGGAAAAGGAAGAGCAAGCCAATCCCAAACCTAGCAGACAGAAAGAAATAACCAAAATTAAATCAAAAACAAATGGAATTTAAAACAAAAAAATCATTCAGAAACTTAATGACACAAAAAGTGGGTTCTTTGAAAAGATAAACAAAATCAATAAACCATTGGCCAGATTAACTAGAAACAAAAAAGTAAGATCTCTAAATACCTCAGTCAGAAATGGAAAAGGAGAAATAACAACAGACACCACAGAGCTACAAGAGATCATCTCTGATTACTCCAAAACTCTATGCCCAGAAATTTGACAATGTGGAGAAAATGGACCAATACCTGGAATGACACCACCTCTCTAGACTTAACCAGGAAGAAATAAATCTCTTGAACAGACCAATATCAAGCACCAAAATTGAAGAAACAATAAAAAAAGCTCCCAACAAATGAAGACCTTGGAACAGATGGCTTCACATCAGAATTCTATAAAACCTTCAAAGAAGAGCTTTTACCTACATTGCAGAACCTATTCTAAAACATTGAAAAGGAAAGAACTTTCTTCAACATGTTCCATGAAGCAAATATCATCCTGATACCAAAACCAGGAAAGGACTCAACAAAAAAGAATTACAGACCAATTTCACTAATGAATATAGAGGCAAAAATACTCAATAAAATCCTAGCAAAAAGAATAAAGCTATGTATTTAAAAAATATATACATTGGCAGCTGGGTGCCTGCCGCTTCTGCCACTGTCTGCCACCGCCTCCCCTTTGTAAGCAGGAGCACCGGCAGGGCCTGTAAGCCGCCCAAGCCCCTCCCTCACGTCAGACGGTAAGAACAGTGCCTGCGCGAGTGGGGTGGGGGAGGGAGAGCAACCGAGAGTGCGCTGGAAGGAAGCCACGGGGCTTAGCAAGACCAGCGCATGTGGCGTGAGTGGCCTAGGGAGAAGCCACCTGCCTGCCCCCTTCGCCTTACCTTCTCTCCCTCTCTCTGCTCCTCCCACCCAGACCGCGGAGCAGCAGCATGTCGGAGCCCGCAGCCAAAGTTGATCAACAGGAGCTCTGCCCCAACCAGGAGGAGCTCAGCTCCAACCAAGAGGAGACTTGCTCCAAACATGACAAGGCCATGAACATCTCAGACACAGAATCAGAACACCAGGAAGTAATTGAACGTGCTGATGAAGTACAAAGTGAAATAGACAAACTTAATGAACAAACCTCTAAGGAGATTTTGAAAGTAGAACAGAAATATAGTGAACTCCGCCAACCATTTTTTGACAAGAGGTCAGAAATGATCTCCAAAATCTCACGTTTTGGGGGAAAAGCATTTGTCAACCACCCACAAGTGTCCAAGCTTCTTGGGGAGGAGGAAGAAGAGGCACTGCATTATTTGACCAGAGTTGAATTGACAGAATATGATGAAATTACATCAGTTTACAGAATAGATTTTTATTTTGATGAAAACCCTTACTTTGAAAATAAAGTCCTCTCCAAAGAAGTTCATCTGAACAAAAATGGTGATGAAACTACAAAGTCCACTGAAATCAAATGGAAATCTGGAAAGGACTTGACGAAAAACGAAACGTCCCAGTCAAATGCAGAATAAAGCCAGCAGGAAGAGGAAGCATCAGGAACCAGAGACCTTTGCCTGGTTTACTGACCAAACTGATGCAAGTCCAGATGAATTAGGAGAGCTCATCAAAGATAATATTTGGCCAAATCCATTGCAGTACTACTTGTCTCCTCGTGTGAAACGTGAAGAAAAAGAAGAAGAAGAAGATGATGATGATGACAACGTCAATGATGATGAAGGGGATGAGGATGAAGGTGATGATGATGATGGTGGTGAACTGGATGATGAAGATGAGTATGAAGAAGACTTTATCACAATTCTTATCCAATACTGATCAAGCCTTTGCACAAAAGGCCCACTTGAAACTGGCCTCAAAAAATCTCATGAACATCCCAACTTAGCCATTTCCCCTAAGAAAGCTAGTAAGACTCTGTCACGGTAATGCTTACTCTTACTACAGTAAGAATAAACTCCAGCTTTGTCTTGTTAAAAAAAAATAATTTTATATATATATATATACACATCACAATCACATAGGCTTTATCCCAGTGATGAAAGACTGCTTTAACATACACAAATAAATAAATATAATTCACCACATAAATGGAAGCAAAACAAAGACCATATGATCCTGTCAATAGATGCAGAAAAAGCATTCATTAGACAAGATTAAGCATCCTTTACCAACAAGAATGCTTTAGAAAATAGGCATAGATGGGACATTTCTTGAACCTATAGAAGCCATCTATGACAAACCCACACCCAGTATCATATTGAACGGAGGAAAACTAAAAGCTTTTCTACTCAGAACTGAAACCAGACAAGGATGATGGTGTCCAGTATCACCACTACTATTCAACATAGTTCTGGAAGTTAGAGCTAATGCAGTCAGGGAAAAGAAAGATATTAAGGGCATCCAAATGGGGCCAGAGGAGGTCAAACTCTCCCTCTTTGCCTATGATATGATCATATACTTAGAAATCCCCAGGGACTAAACTACAAGACCCCTAGAAGTGATCAAGAAATACAGGAACTTCTCAGGGTATAAAATAAGTGTCCAGAAATCAGCAGCCCTTGTATACATCAATAACAGTCAAGTTGAGAACCAAGAACACAATTCCCTTCTCAGCAGCATCAAAGAAAATAAAATACCTGGGACTATAGCTAACAAAGGAGGTGAAGGATCTTTACAAAGAGAATTGTGAAACCCTAAGAATAGAAACAGTGGAAGACAGACAGAATTATGAAACCCTGAGAGAAAAATGGCAGAAGACATTAACAAGTGGAAGAATATATCATGCTCCTGGCTGAGAAGAATCAACATTGTTAAAGGCCTATACTACTTGAAGCAATATACAGATTTAATGCAATTGACATTAAAATACCATTATTAGACTTTGAAGAACTTGAAAACTGTTCTTAGTTTGTATGGAACCAGAAAAAAAAAACTGTATAGCCAAGGCAATTCTTAGTAATACAAACAAATCCAGAGGCATCACTCTACCAGACCACACACATATTTTAAATATATGTTGAAAGTGGAAAGTGTCATTTTATATTGGGAGAAAGGAGAGCTCGTTTAGTAAATTGTGATGCAATTATTCCTAACTGGAGAAAAATATAAACTTGGGAAATTAATTTTTTATGCCCTATAATTCACATATAAGTTCCCTTACCCAAAATGCCCTTTATCTACCTTCAGTTAGCAATACCTCCTCATCCTTTGAAATTCAACTCAAGCACACACTTCCCCTTCCTTCTCTTGCCAAAGGAGTCATCAAAAAACTAACAGGTGAGAGAGATCAAGTCTGACATCCATGATGAGGGCTGGGGGTGGAACCATAGTGACCCACAGTGAAATGTTAGGGTAGAAGTGGGATAAAAAGAATATCCATGCAGTCAGAGTATCCTATAATGGAGAGTCAGATTTCAAATAGGGTTGAGAGGCTGTGACATCTCACTGGGGCCTGCCCTACCTGCCATTTGAGATCCAAAAGGGGCAGATAGGGCAGGCCCCAATGTGATGTCACAGCCTGATCAGGGTAACCATGGAAAACCTGTCCTGGCATGGGCAGTCATTGCCCAGGTCTGAAAAAGGAAGGCATCCATGCAGGAGAGCAGCTTGACTGAAGAATTCAGCTCAGTCAGCAGGATATCCAAATAGGAAATTGGCCTGGGGTATAGTCAGAGCCTGAGCAGACTGAGAAAAGCATTCACATGGGTTGGCGGAAGTCTGGCATATATGACATCGGAGCCAAAGTAGAATCAGGAGGACACACACATACATGCACTCATGCACATATACATTTTCCAAAGTCTGTCCCATGAGAGGGCCTGGAAATTAATGAGTACATACAGCCTTTATATATCAGCTTCTAAATTCTACTTTCCACCAAAAGAAATGGAGACTTAGGGAGGCGCCTGTGGCTCAAAAGGGTAGGGTGCCAGCCCCATATGCCAGAGGTGGTGGGTTCAAATCCAGTCCCGGCCACAAAAAAAAAGAAAAAAAAATGGAGACTTATTGGAGAAATAGCTAATTCCATGACTAGGGCAGGGAAAATACAAAATGAAGCAGGAATATCTTAATGTACCCAAAGGAGGAAAATGTTCAAAGAATGATGGGGACATGTCAAAAGGACAGAGAAGCCAACATAGATTCCCACTGGCCAAATCTGGAACATGAATATGAAAGTAAATAATAATTGTCCTGTGTTGAGTAAAACAGGAAACTATAACACTTATTAATTACGAGGTGTGGCTCAGCGCCTGTGGCTCAATCGGCTAAGGCACCAGCCATGTACACCTAAGGTGGCGAGTTTGAATCCCCAGCCCGGCCCGCCAAACAACAATGATGGCTGCAACCAAAAAATGGCCGGGCGTTGTGGTGGGCGCCTGTGGTCCCAGCTACTTGGGAGGTGGAGGCAGGAGACTCGCTTGAGCCCAAGGAGTTGGAGGTTGCTATGAGCTGTGATGCCATGGCACTCTACCCAGGGGGATAGCTTGAGGCTCCATCTCAAAAAAAAAATTAATTACGAGGTGAAAGAAGAGTAACTTTAAGGTGGAGAAGATTGACAGCAACCTCTTAAATCAAGTAATCAAAATTAACATCATCAATAGTGAGATACACTGAAATTGTGCACCACCTGATAGAATGCAATAGATGAACTTTGTGTCACTTCTGTGATGCTCCTGTCAAAGATGTGTAACATGAAACTAATCGTGAGGAAACATTGGGCAAACTAAAACTTAGGAAAATTCTGAAAAATAACTGGCCTCTATTTTAGCATGAGGATAAAATTGGTTTCATACAATGAGTTGGGAAATGTTCCTTCCCCTTCAACTTTAGGAAAAGTTTTTGGAGAAATGTCATGGAATTGGCATGACTTCTTTAAATGTCTGGCTGGTGGAATTCACCAGAGAAATCATTTGGGTCCAGGTTTTTTTAGCATGAAGAGATTTAAATTATAAATTCTCTTTTCTCTACTAGTCAGATTTTTTATTTCTCCTTGAGTCAGTTTTAGTCACTGTGTCTTTCTAGTAATTTGTCCATTTCATCTATGTTTTTTAGCTTGTGACATAGTATTCTTTTATAATGATTTTTATTTCTCTAGGGTTTTTTATTCCTGATTTTAGTAATTGGAGTATTCTGTCTCTGCCTATCTTTCTCTTTCTCACTCTTTTTCTCCCATTCCCTCTCCTTTTCTTTTGGGTCATTATAACTAAAGATATATTGATTTTATTGAACTTTTGAAATAACAGTTACTTTGTTGATAGTCTCTGTTGTTTTTCCATTCTCTATTATCATGCTCTAATCTTTATTATCACTATATTCTGTTTGCTTTACATTTAGTTTGCTCTGCTTTTACTAGTGTCTTCAGTGGAAGGTTAGCTTATTCGGTTTTTGTTCTCTTTTTATTCTATGAATTTATAGCTATCAATTCTTGCTATGCACTTATTTGGCTACATCTCATAAATTTTAGCTATGTTGTATTTTTGTTTTCTTCCTTCTGAAAGTATTTTCTTCTTTCTTTTGTGATTTTTTCTTTGACTTATTGGTTATTTACAAGTGTCTTGTTCAATTTTCACCTATTTGTCTACTTCACAATTTTCATTTTGTATTGTTTTCTAATTTCATTGCATTATGTTCAGAGAACATACTTTATGTAATTTCAATACTTTTACATTTATTTAGTCTTGTTTTGTGTTCCAGCATATGGTGTATCCTGAAGAATGTACCATGTGCTCCTTAGAAGAACATATGTGTATATTCTACTGCTGTTGGCTTATTGTTATACAGATGTCTGTTAGATCTAGCTGGTTTATTTTATTGCCCAAGTATTATATTTCTTATTTGATCTTTCTCCTAGTTGATATATTCATTGTTTGAAGTGGGTTATTTAAATCTAAATATTATTATTTAAATTATCTATTTCTCCCTTCAATTCTATCAGTTTTTTTATACATGTATTTTGGGGCTGCCGTGTTAGATGCATATATGTATTATTGCTATGTCTTCCTGGTGGATTCATACTTTTATCATTATAAAATGTTCCTCTTCATCCCTAGTGATGCTTTACTGAATTAAAATTTCTTTGACATATGTATAGCAAATTCAGCAGTACTCTTATAATTTGCATGGTATATCCTTTTTCATCCCATTTGCTGAAAACCTATATTGTTGAATCCTATAGTTAGCATATAGTTGAGCCTCCTCATTTCATCTCAAAATCTGTCTTTTGATAGAATTTTCAATTCATTCATATTTAAGTTATTATTTATATGATTGGTCTACAACCCATCATTTTACTTTATTTTGTCTCACATCATTTTTTTCCTCTTTATTGCCTTCATTTGTATTAAGCAAATATTTTGAGTGTAACATTTGAATACTTCAATGATTTTTCACTGTTGTAAAAATGTGCTTTCTTAGTGATTATTGAAGGCTTTTCAGTGTGTAACTTACCAGATCTTATGCAGATTTATACTAACTTCAGGACAATGAGATACAGAAATGTGGGGGGCGGAGCCAAGATGGCGGACTGCTGCCAGCTTTTTACAGAAGCTCCCGTCCAGAAGGAGGCTGAAAGGACAGAAGTTTAGCTAATTAGCTGATGGTTTGGAGCAGAGCCAAGAGAGAAGATTGTGAAGCACACTTCAACCTTCCTGAGGTGAGCTGCAACCCCCAAAAATACAACCAAAAGGTACAGAATCCACCACCAAGCGGAAGGGAGTCCCCTCCCCCACAACAAGGGCACCCAGTTTACTCCATGCAAACAAGCGAGCAGAGCTCAAACTTCCTCCCACTCTATCCCATGGGAGAGACCCCCTAAAAACTGGACCTCCTATCCCTGCTGGCGTGCCACAGAACCCTCCGGCCAGGCATAAAACTGGAAAACTGTATAAATCTGTATATATTCCCCACCTGCAACATTGAACTCTAAGGAGTCCCCACCCACCCACTCTGAGATCCGGAGGTTTATTACCTAT
>CAUYQV010022860.1:0-21621 GCA_963574575.1 Galagoides demidoff
CCCCCTGGGTACAGTGCCATGGCATCACAGCTCATAGCAACCTCCAACTCCTGGGCTCAAGTGAGTCTCCTGCCTCCGCCTCCCAAATAGCTGGGACCACAGGCGCCCGCCACAACACCTTGCCATTTTTTGGTTGCAGCCTTCATTGTTGTTTGGTGGGCCCAGGCTGGGGATTCAAACCCGCCACCTTAGGTGTACGTGGCTGGCACCTTAGCCGATTGGGCCACAGGCGCCGAGCCACCTGGCAGGTATATTATAGGGGTATATGGCACACCTCTCTGGTGAGGGGCATAACTACAACTTGGACGCTACCTAACAAATGCAAACAATGTAACCTAATCATCCGTACCCTTATATTACTCTAGGGAAAAAAAAAATTTGTTGGGCATGGTGGCACATCCCTGTAGCCCCAGCTACTGGGGAGGCTGAGATGAGAGAATTGGTTGAGCCCAGAAGTCTGAGGTTGCTGTGAGCTGTGATCAAGCAATACGCTCCACCCTGGGTGACACTACAGAGCAAGACCCTATCCTACAAAAAAAACAAACACAAAAACTATGAATTAAAAAAAAAAATTTAAACCACACGAGAGTGCTAACAAAGAACGCATAGATGAATAATTCTACAATGCTGGACTAGGAAAGGAGTTTATATGCATGACATCAATGACAGAAACCATTAAATAAAAGGTAGACGGATTTTTCTATATAAAATTTGGAAACTTTTATAGTATTTAAAAAAAATCAAAATTAAAAAACAAATTAGGAAAAGATACTTTAATATAAACGACAAAGGATTAATAATTTTAACCATTTTTTTCAGTTCTGGTTTATCCTTTTAAATAGATTTTGTTAAAGGTCCAACACTCAATTAGAAAAACTGACATGGTTCACCGGTTCAAGACCAGCCTGAGCCAGAGTGAGACCTTGTCTCTAAAAATAGCCAGGCATTGTACAAGCAGGCGCCTATAGTCCCAGCTACTTGGGAGGCTGAGGCAAGAGGAACTTTTGAGCCCAAGAGTTTGAGGTTGCTATGAGCTACAATGCTATGGCACCCTACCAAGGGCAACAAAGTGAGACTCCATCTCAAAAAAAAAAAAGAAAGACAAATAAGATGAAAAGTTCATTTATAAAAGAATAAATAAATGGCCAACAATCAAATGTAAAAAATATTTTAATTGTTTTCAAATGGCAAGGAAAATACAATTTGTTATTCATCCAGTATTGGCAAATGTAAGGGCTCATTTACACACTGCAGTTGAAAGCAGAAATTGTTCCCTTCTAAGAAGCACCTTGGCAATATGCATCAAAAGGCTCAAAATTGCATGATTTCCTAACCCAGTTCCAATGTAAAGTAATTACCTTAAAAAAATTGTTTTTATAAATAAATGAAGTACTCATTCGAAGGAAATACTACTTAAGAAAATGTTGAAAAGTTTAGATGCAAAAATGTTTACCATGAAGTTTATGTTCATGAATGGCAGAAAACTGTAAGCAACCTAAACAAGTATCCAATGTCCAACTATACGAAGTAAGTTAATAAATCATGATAATCCATAAAATGAAATAGCAATATTGCCATCAGAAATAATATTACAGATTTCTGGGCAAGGATGACATTGACCAAGTACATTTTACTTTTCCTCCCTCTGGGTTGGGCACGATGTCTCATGCTTGTAATCCTAGTACTCTGGAGGCCAAGGAGGGAGGATTCCTTGAGCTCAGGAGTTCAAGACCAGTTTTAAGCAAGAGTGAGACCCCTGTCTCTACTAAAAAAAAAAAAAAATCAGCTGAGTATGGTGGTGGGTGCCTGTAATCCTAGCTACTCAGGAGGCTGAGGCAGGAGGATCACTGGAACCCAGGAATTTGAGGTTGCTGTGAGCTAGGCTGATGCCACAGCACGCTAGCCTGGGAAATAAGAGTGAAATTCTGTCTCAAAATAAATAAATAAATAAATAAATCCTTTTCCTCCCCCTGGAAACTCATTAATAAGATACTAACATTGTGATTTTTTTTTAAAGAAACAAATCCGCAAGAACAAAAAGAAGAAACCAGAGACAAGGGGTCACATAGTATATGATTCTATTTATATGAAATATTAAGAATAAGTAAATCTATAGAGACAAAAGATAGATCCGAAGTTACTGGAGCTGGAAAGAAGACAGGATGGGGAGTGACTGCTAAAGGGTTCAGTGTTATTTTGGAGATGATGAAAATGTTCTGAAATTAGGAAGTCTTGATAGTTGCAGAGTGTTGTGACTACACTAAAAATACCGAATTGCACACATTAAAAGGGAAGAAAAATTCTGCAAGCATTACAGCAATAAGCACATCATAAGTAATTATAGTAATAAGAACATCATAAGTAACCAACCAACCACTAAAATTATAACTAAACCTAATGGACATTCTTAACTTTTTTTTTTTTTAAAGTTTATTTATTTATTTATTTATTTATTTTGCAGTTTTTGGCTGGGGTCAGGTTTGAACCTGCCACCTCTGGTATGTGGGACCAGCATCCTACTCCTTTGAGCCACAGGTGCCGCCCAGACATTCTTAATTTTAACATTATATTTTTTGTACCCCACAAGAGGATGTAGTTTTCAATGTAATTTCCTTATTAAGATTGTAGTTAAGATAACATTGGTACTGTTTACTTACTGTGCTAACAACAAAATCTTTCAGGGACCGTCAAATCATAATACTGAATAAGCTTCTGATTTTTTAAAAAAATCAAAGCAATTTCTGTGCTGTTATAGTACCTGTGAGATTCCCTAACATGTCCTAGATAGATTTATAATGAAAAATTAAAATTTTTCATAATACCAATTCTAAACAAATGATATATTCATTCTCCCACCCATGTAAAAAAACCATTTGCTATGTAATACTGTTGCAAATCTTAGAGTGAACCTGTTCAGACCTGTTTGCTATATATACTTTCACATTATCTTACGTATTTTATAAAATCAGATAATTCTAGCCTTCCTGTTTTGAAAACATGGGTTTTTGTTTTTTTCCTCTTTTCACTGTGGTGTGCTAGCGAGGTAGAAGGAGAATCAAGAGACTATGTTCTAGACCCAAATGAGAGTGTTTCCAGCACAGTAACTATCAAGTACTCCCTGGAAGGTGAATGAGATGATGTTGTCTCATTCAAGGAAACTTTTCTTCCATAAAAAATATGCTAATATACTCCAATAGAGTAGAGTACTCTATCATTTCTTATTTTAATTTTCATCTTTATAAAAGTTAAAAAAAGTTAAACTATGTAACCTGGATCCCAGGAAAGGATCTAAAACAGTGGTTCTCAACCTTCCTAAGGCTGCAGCCCTTTAATACAGTTCCCACCCACAGGTTGAGAACTGCTGATTTAAAACAACCTACTAGCTCTTTTGTCACCTACTGGGAGGTTCTACAGTTTTTTTTACGACCAAAGTATTTTATTTTTAAAAAATATAAACAAAAGAAATTGCTCCTCGGTCAGGACAGAAAGTTATCAATACAAGTAACATTTTTACTTACTGTAAGTTGACCTGCCACCCCAAAATCTGCAAGCTTTGCATGTCCTTCTGTATTTAGCAAAATATTTCCTGCCTTGATATCTCGATGTATTTTTCTCATAAAATGAAGGTATTCTAGTCCCTTAAGAGTTGATTGCAATATTGTAGCTATTTCATCTTCTGTTAACTGAAAGAAGAATAAGAAGCTCATATTCTACCAGTTTACATCAACACAATAGGAAAAGGAGGGAAAAACTAGATCCAAACCCTTTCTTTTTTTTTTGCAGTTTTTGGCCACGGCTGGGCTTGAACCCACCACCTCTGGCATATGGGGTCAGCACCCTATTCCTCTGAGCCTCAGGTGCCGCCCCAAACCCCTTTCTTAAATATAAATAGATTTTATTCAACCTGTCAATAGCAATTGACTGCTTATACCATTGATACACTGACCACTCCTAAGTTCTATTTCCAGACCAAATCTCCCCCCAGTCAGATTCATGTATTTGCCCACACAACATCTCCAACTGAATAGCTAACAAGCATCATAAGCATAACACGTCAAAATCAAATTGTTTATTTCAACCATCCTACCCCTCTCCCTCCTACCCATCCAACATCCTCTGCTCGTCCCACAGGCTTCCCTCTCTTAATAAAAGCCAACTTTATTCTTTCAGTTGCTCTGGCCAAAAACCTTGGCTCGTCTCTATCTTTAAAGTCTATGTCTTCTGTAACCACCCTGGTCCAAGATGCCATTATAATATCCTGCCTGAACTATTCTAATCATCTTCCAACTGGTTTCACTGCACCTACCCTTGACTCTCCACAATGTATTTTCCACCATAGCAGCCACCATGAACTTTTTAAAATGTAAGCCAGATCTGCTCAAAACATTCCTGAGTCACTTGAAAGCCAGTCCTCACCAAGGCCTTACACATGATCCGGCTCCCAGCTACCTAGTACCTGGCTAACTTCATCTTCTGTCACTCTCTACCCTGCTCATTCTGTCTCAGCCATGCGGGCTTCCTTGCTATCCTTGGACACCCCTAAGCACACTCCCCTTTGTGGGTCTGTCCACTGGCCTGGTCTCTATGCCTACAATGCTGCTGTTCATCCACGTCTTTACAATTTGATTTCTTACTTTGCTGTCTTATGCCCAAATGTCACCTCCTCAGAAATTCAGAGTGGCCTTCCCTGCTCCATTTCTAGATCAATCTCTGTCCTTTATCTCCTCTTATTTGTCATTGCAGCATTATCACCAGCTGACATATTACAAATTATTTATACTTATTTATGCAAAATCCTCCCTGTTAGAAACTGAGCTCCATTAAAAATGTCTTTGATTTATTTACTTTTATATCCCTAACACCAATAAAACCACCTGGCACATGGTAGGTGCTAAAAAAAATTTGCACATATCAAATTAATATTTGATGCCTATTTGGTTTGATTAGGTTAACACACTAACTCTGAATAATGTAAACAAAGAAAAGCAGATAGGATATGGATACTCCAAAAGTCATAACTGCGTTTTAAAACGCCACATTGTATATTTTGCATAATAAATACCTCACAATTTACAAAGCACATTTACCTATTTAAATTAATTTTCACAACTTTTGTATAAGTAATACGGACATCATTATTCTTATTTTTCCTATCAAGACAAAAAAACCTAAGCACTAAGATTTCCCCTAGTCCTGCTCTCATCCACACACAATCTACACAAGAGCTAGAGTTTCCTTTTTAAAACATTTATCAGATGATTCTTATACTTACTTAGAATCCAACAATGGTTTCCTATCTTCCCTGGAACAAAATCTAAACTCATTCCCATGGCCTAAAATACCCAACATCATCTAGCCCTGACATGAAAGAATAAAGAGGGGAAAGAATCATGACGTCTAAACTAGGGCAGAGGAAATCCGACAGACATCTCTGTAAAGAGATGGTAGCAGGAGAATGCACGTTAATAACAGGCTGAAGAAAAGAGATAGCCTAAGAGACTAGCTCAGCTGCACTGTTCTAGTAGGTAAACTTACCGTTTTATTTCGTAATCGAATGATATCAGACACAGAACCAGCCCCACAATACTCCATGACAATCCACAAGTCTGTATTCTTAAAATAACTGCCATAATATTTAACAACATGTGGGCTAGAGAGAAAGTAAGAGACAATATAAATTAAAAGAAACAGCCTTAAAACATCTCTATTCATGCTATTAAATATATAAAAATTAATCCCTTATCTCAAAAGATCAATGATTCATTGTTAAGGTTAAAATGGGCAACCTCCTGATAGGAATATACAAAGGTATAGCTTTTCTAGAGGGTAATAGATAACAAAAGGGTAAAAAACAGGTGGGTCCTTTAACCAGCATTTCTAAGTCTACAATTTACCCCCAGAAAAGGATTATAAGTGTTCAGAAAGAAACAGTTACCATCACAGTTCTGTTGATAAAAGTCCCAATTTAGATACCATCTAAAGGGCCATTTAACATTAGGAACTTTATTTAAAAAATAAAAATAAAGCCATGTGGCTCATGCCTGTAATCCTAGCCCTCTGGAGGCCAAGGTGGGTGGATCACTTAAGCTCAGGAGTTCAAGACCAGCCTGAGCAAGAGCAAGACCCCGTCTCTAAAAACAGCCAGGAGTCGCGGCTACTCAGGAAGCTGAGACATGAGAATCGCTTCAGCCCAAGAGTTTGAAGTTGCTATGAGCTATGGACGCCATGGTACTCTATCCAGGGTGGCAAAGTGAGACTCTGCCCCCTCCCCCCAAAAATATATAGCCATGTTGGGCAGTGCCTGTGGCTCAAAGGAGTAGGGTGGTGGGTTCAAACCCGGCCCAGCCAAAAACTGCAAAAAAAATAAAAAATAAAAAAAAATATACATCCGTGTAATGGACTATCATGGGCCCATGAAAAATGTTATAAAGGCATATTTAATAACATGAGGAAACAGCTTGTTCACATAAAAAGAAAAACAAGCTACAAAATAGTAAGCAAAGTAAAACTCCAAAAAGAGATAAGGAAAGAAAGGTCCCCTTTTATCCCCAGGGAAAAGCAATGTTTTTCTTTTCATCTACATTTTTCTAAGAAGTCATACGTAGCTTATAGAAAAATACACACTCACACACACAAAATGATCTAGTATAAAGAAAAAATGTTCATCATCAGACCTGGAATTTTAGGTCTCAAGGTTGAGGAGAGATAATAAATCTAAAATTTCAGAGAAAAATCAAACATCCCATCAAAATGAAATAATCTTCCTGCCCTCTAATACGTACCAGTTTTATCTGGCTAGACAGTTATCAAGGCCAAATAAAGTTGCATAACAGCTGAAAAAGCTAAAACCAAATCCACTTCACTAACTCTCAGAATTTCAAACATCCCTCCATTCTTGGGGAAAATGCCAAAGATAAGAAAAGAAAGAAAATACACACACACATACACACACAGAAAATTAATGGAGAAATGGATGAGTAAATCTCTAAGGTAAAGATCACTTGATCTGCTCTCCGTTCCCTAAAATCCTATAGTACAGTATTTACAGGAATTAAATCTGCGGGCAATTACTATCATGTATTTAATGTTGGAATATGTTCTATGTAGTCCTGCATTGCTGGCCAGATTTTCCTGTACATATATATGCCTAGCCTATCCAGGTAGTCTAAAAACTCCCAGAGCACAAGAACTCTGTTCTGCATTTCATTGTACTCCTCAGAGTGCTTAGTACAGACTAGGCTCTTCAAAATATCTCTTCTTTACTTAGTCTCTAAGTCTTACAGACATATCTACAACCTGTTTGGACACAGCTCCTGTGTAGTCTATCGAAACTGGCTAAGTCGGCTCAGTGCCGGTAGCACAGTAGTTATGGCACCAGCCACATACACCCAGGCTGCCAGGTTTGAACCTATCCTGGGCCAGCTAAACAACAATGACAACTGCAACAAAAAAATAGTCAGGCATTGTGGCAGGCGTGCCTGTAGTCCCAGCTACTTGGGAGGCTGAGGCAAGAGAATCACTTAAGCCCAGGAGTTTGAGTTTGCTGTGAGCTGTGATGTCACTCTACTGAGGGTGACATAGTGAGACTCTGTCTCAAAAAAAAAAAGTGGCTAAGTCCCAATTTGCCAACTGGAAAGAACTTTTATAATGTACCTTATAAAGGATGAAAAGGAAAACTGCCACCTTAATCTGGTCAATCCTAATCAAGAAAAACGGGAGTTTCATCTAATAGATAGTAACCATACAAACGAAGAAAAAAAGGGAAGAAGAGAGGGAAGGAGAAAAGAAATGGCTGCAGTCACAAGTCTGTGAGACTTAAGGGCTCCTGGACAAATCTCCTGCTAGGTAGCCCTACCTGCCCCAATGCTGAAGTCTTATAAATAGGAGGCACTTAGTTGCTCTGCTCATCAAAACAGTTTTTCAAAAGAATGAATGCAGCCTCACTGCAAGAATTTCTTACACACACAGCTACACACACCCCCTCAAATGCTTGGAGGTGGTATTGCCCCAAACTTTGTGTTTCTCTCTGATCTAACTAGTGCTAGGGAAGCTTGCTCCATCACTGTGACCAACCCATACTGTCACAGAATTTCAGGGCAAATCACGTGCTTTTCTGTGGTTGCCTTTTGGCCTGACTTCCTGCTTACAGCATGACAAGTCTTAGTTCCTCAAAAATACTTAACTACTCTTAGCTTGAATAATTATTTTAATGTGAAGAACTAATAATGCATAAATGAATATTCTCCTTTATAGATCTATCTAATACTAATACTGTACAGTTTCTAGAGATAAAAAGTATTCGAATTTTCTCTCCTGTCTCTGCTAAGATGTTTTCACAATAGGAAGTAAAAGAGATCCTTATCAAAAAAAAAAAAAAAAAAAGCACCACCTTCAGTCTCTTCTTCCTAGTTTCTAAAAGGGCTTACTGAAAAAAAAGAAAAAAATATATGCAGAAATAGAAACTATAGAAGCTTAGCTACAAACACATGCAAACTTTTTCATATTTTTTTCTGAAAAGAACATGCATAGTGATTCCATTAAACTCTTCCTTCTGCAAAATATCTAAGTAAATACATCTTTAGGTGTTAAACTCTAAACAATCACAGCAAATTCAAAACCATGTTGTCTCCAAAGGAAACCCACATGACCTTTACCTGTCACATTGTTGCATTATAGAGATTTCTTTGATTATCTCCTGCAGGTCTGATTCCACAGGAACTTGCTTAATAGCAACAATCTGACCGGTCTCTTTGTGAATAGCTTTGTATACACTGCCGTAGGATCTGTAATTGGAGGAAGGAGACCAAGTCAAGCTAAGAGATAAGAAGGGATAAAACACCAGCAACTTGACAGTTTGAATGTATATCTCTAGGTTCCTAATGATATAGGTAGTATAATATTAATTGTAAGTATATAATAATACATTCTCAACTACATTTGTAAAACTAAGTTCTTTGGGAGGGAAAAAAAACTGTCAAGAGAATGACCATAGAATAGCATCTTAAAAGCTTCACATTTAAACTTAAATGAAGGTACTAATATGACATAGTAACACAGTTGCTACCATGCATTACATGGCTGCATCTACTAGAAACAAAGCACTATCTCAATTCACCCTCATAAAAAAATGAGGAAGAGGCAATTACCCCTATTTTACAAGTAAATACAAAGAGGTTCAGAAAAGTTAAAATAATTTGCCCAAAGTCACATAAGTCACAAATAGTCAGTTTAGGACTGAATCTAGATGTTTTCCTGAAAACAGAGCTTGTGTTCTCTCCACATCTATACCGCGGTTTAATAAGGAAGTAAAGATATTTGTTTTCTTGCATCCACTCTAGTACCACAAGATCTTTCTGTCCTTGTTCCTCTTACTTGAAATAATGCTTAAAATATTATTAAAACTAATTAAAATCCAAACCTCTAATGCTACAATCAGGTGAACACAGCACACACACATTCTTTTTACCTTCTACTTCATCTTAAGAGCTTAATATGTAATAAAGTTTATTCATTTGACTTAGGGGAAGACCTAGGATTCACAGACATGTTCTTAACCTTGTGCCTCAATCTTCTCTACTGTAAAATGACGAAATACAAACTACCTTACAAAATGGTTGTGAGGGTCACATGAGATGGTATCCTCACCTTGTATAGATAATTTTTATCATTAAAATCCTGGATGGCTGCCAGTAAAATAATACTAAGTAAACCGCCTTTCATATTTGCAAAACATACCTGTATCTTCATACTGTCTTGGTGGGAAAAAAAAAAAAATCAAAATAACAGTGCCACCTAATACATCAACATAGAACACCCCAGCTGCCAATATATGCTCAAGAGTTGTTTTAAAGTAACATAAAACCTTTTCTTAGTCTAGCAGAATACATAAAAAGTTTCTACCCTATCAGAAACTTTTATGTTTGTAAAACCAGTAGGATCTTTAAATAGGGCATCAAATGTTTTTGCCAGAAAGAGGCGACTGTTGACTCTGTGTGGATGACCCAAACACTGCCTCTTCTTCCTTGCTAAAATAACCCTTTGATTTGTTAGGTGGTGATGTGTTTGCTCCCAGAGGATGTAGCATCTAAGTCCAAACCAGTCACAGGGTTTTTTCCTTTCTACCAGCAATGGGGCTAGTAACAAGCATATGACCCAGTTCTGGTCAATGAAATTTGAGGGAAATTCTGCTGAAGGATTTCTGGGAAAGCTTTTCTTCCCTGGTAAGAGACAGGCACATAAGAAGGCCCACTATCACCTACAACTTCCCTCCCTGCTTTAGTTACTACAATGTGAGTGATGAAGTCCGAAACTAATATAGCCATTTTGAGACTGAGAATTACTTAGATGCCAAACCATACTACTGAGTCAATTAACCATTCCCATAACTCTCATCCCTAGATTTAATTCATTATTAAATGCCTTTCCTTAATTGGTTAACCACTATTAGTTGGGTATTATTACTTCCATCTAAAGACATTCTGGATACATCAGGTCCCACGTGTGATGACAATGTCTCTATTTCACCTTCACTCACAATTTTGCTGGATGTAGAATTCTCTGACAACGTTCCCTCAGCGCTTTCACTGCAGTTTTCTGATTTCTACTGTTGTGGAGAAGTTTGCTTTTATGAGATTATCATTTTTCAGAGGTTAACCTCACCATAGCATTTAAGATTTCCTCTTTAACATTCTATAGTGTAACTTGGAGCTGATTTATTTGGTACTTCATAGACTTCTTCAATCTGAGGGCTCAAGTAGTTCTTCAAGTATGCAAAGTTCTCAGCATTATCTATTTGATTTCTTCTCTTGGTTTCTTCTAATATCATCTTCTAGAATTCCTACTAGACCTATATTGGACCTTCTCCATCCATGTTATCTTCCTGGTTGCCAACACTGTGCCTGTTCTCTGTTCTGCATTTTGCGATCAGTCTCATTTCTGTCTTTCAATTTATAAATCCTCTTTTCAGCTTATAGTATGTTGTTTATCCAATTTATTGGGCTCTTAAAACTTGGATTATTGTAATCTTCATTGTCAAGACTCCCAACTTTTTATTTTCAACTGGGCTAACTGTTCATAATCTGGTGCTTTTAAGAATTTTATTCTCTCCTTTTTTCCTTTTGAAAATCATAAACATAGGCAATCTCTTTTCAGAGTGCTCCATTATTTCTATGTCCTTGAGTGCGAATTCTCTCATTTTGCAGATGACCCCATGGCAGTGAATTTCCTTGCACAGATTTCATTTTATCTTGAATGACTTTCCTCTGCACAATGATCAATGTCGGATGGTTTCATGGTTCCCTCAGCCCTGTCATATGGACTAACAACTTAAACCAGGTCTTATACTAGGAGTCTGGGTCTTTGCCCTTCAAGATACCATAGTTGCATACAGTCCAGGCTCAGGTCCTATAATCAGACCAGTACCTCCTCGTTTTCACAACCACTAGCAAATGAAACTCTTTAGTGACAGTCAGTTGGGTTTATAATTCCATATAGTAAACTCAAATGCTTTCCTGACAAGGATAGGGTATGCTTTACCCTCCTCTTATTAGATTTTCTTTTCTATCCCGTATCTATATCCCTGTCTATATATAAAGCTATATATTCTTATATTTAAAAGAACTTATTTTCATTCATAATTTTTCTATATTAGAAAAGGGATGGTCTCCGCATGCACTCACTCAGCAGTCTTGACCAGAACATTCGCTATACCTCTCTGTGCTCTCCTGATACCTCATGTGAACAATTAAAAGTCGTGATTCCACATACTGCTTTTACAGTAATCTGAAGAAGACTTAGAAGACTTCAGCAATCACTCACTCAAAGGCAAGTTCCTTAAAACCTCCTTACAACAAGGACTCGATGAATTACAATTGGCAGAGAGCAAAGAGGATGGAAAAGTAAGTATTTAATATAAGCCATACCAGGCAAGGATCAACATAGAAAAATGGAAATAATACAATATCTGAGGCCAAACTAACCAGGTACAAGTCTTAAAAATGGCACTCACTAGTTGTGAACCCATTGGAAGAATGCTTTTGTTATCACTCTTTGATAAAAACCTAAATGAGTCAATGTGTAAAACTTTTTAAGTATGATAGAAAAAGGTGCTAGGCTCCAATTCAAAACACTTTCCAACTTCTCTCCACACATCTTGGTCTGAAGTTTTCGCTCGACTTTGCCACAGATCCACACGATTTCCTTGAAACACAGAATGACTGCAGCCTCCTGAATCAAATACAGTTTTTAGCCAGAGTCATTTCACAAGACACAAGTCAGCGAGAGTTCACAATCCATTCGCTCTCCAGAACAATGTAAGGATGGCACAGCAGAATGTGTTTGGAAAGGAAGTGGTATTAATATTTTCTATCAGGATTTTCCAAGTTAAATGAAGTTTGCACAGTGTCCTTCAGTCAGAAATCCAAGCATCTGTGGTATCTTTTAAAAGAGCAATATGGTGATAGCATGGGAAGAAAGACCTGAAGCTTTGTTTGTTTTCTCCCTGGAGATAGCTTCATAGAGAAATTTCCATCTTGCTTGCTGAAGACATCCATATAGCTAAAACGTAATTTAAAAAATCATAATTAGCTTAATTTTCCCTTGCATTATATTATATTCTCTGTCTACAATTTTCTTTTAACAATCCCCAACCCCAATCAACCCAAACAGCTACCTGTAAGAATGCCTAAATATACTTTAAGACCTAAGATTTAACTTCTGTTTAACATGCTGAGGTCTGAAAAATGCTTCGGTTGATAAACTTAAAAATGAAATAATAGTTGTCATGTACTGAGCATTTACTATGTTATGAGCACTGTAGTTAGCACTTTACACCTATTATGTAGTAACAGTTGCTACACTCTATGAAATGGATGCCATTATTATTCCCACTTTATAGATGAGAACTGTCAGGCTCTAAAATATTAAGAAATTTGATCAAGCTTACTTGTTTATTATGATCAATTAACAGAAAAGCAAGGAAAAAAAATTTTTTTTGGAGATAAGGTATCACTGTGTTGTCCAGGATGGAGTACAGTGACATCATCATAGCTCACTGCAACCTCCAACTCCTGAGCTCAAGCCATTGCTTCAGCCTCCCAAGTAGCTGGGACTACAAGCATATACCATTATCCCTAGATAATTCTTTATTTTTTTTAATTTTTTGTAGAGACAAGGTTTCACTATGTTGCTCAGACTGGTCTTAAACTCCCGGCCTTGAGCAAGTCTCCCACTTTAGCCTCCCAAAGTGCTGAGATTAGAGGTGTAAGCACTGCACCCAGCCCAAGAACAAGGGTTTTAACCCAGATCTGTTTCACTTCAAAGTCTATGCTCCCACTACTATAACATCCTTTTATTAGATGTGAAAAAACAAATTAGCTACATAGTCAATTATGCCTACCAGTCTTTAACTTACTCTGAATATAACCTAAAACCATTGTTCGATTAAGGCCCATGGATTCAGTGCCTTGAGAAAAACAGCAAGGATCTCAAGCTGAAAATGGTTGCAAGGGACAAAGAGGGACTGTCATTGATCCTTACCTTAATGAGCCTGGTCAACCTGCAGTCCTCAGATTCATCTTGGACTTGTCTTTTGGCAATACAGCTGATGTCATCTTTTGCTTTTCTTCTCTGCTTGATGTCTTGCTGGATTCCAAAGAGTATTTTTCCAACTCACAAAAAGATGACAACTAATTTTTTTTACAAGCAGGTAAACCATGAAAAACTATTCCATGTAATCCAGGATTGGGTTTAACATTATCATGGATCAAGTTAGACATAAAAAATACTAAACCCAAAAAATAATCCAATGACATAAGAGTTGATTTTAAAGAGCATATAGTCATTAGACAGCAAATGTTTTTAAAAGTTTTAAAATATGTCAGGTCTTCTCTTAATCCAGAAGTACCCCTAAGAGATTAAAAATACGTGCATGCACACAAATCTACTTACAGATGTATAACCTATCTCTAAAAGACGAGAAATTGCTACATTGGTTGCTTCTGGGGATCTGAGAGACAGAGGTAGGGGGCAGAACTTTTATTGCATACATTTTTATACTTACACTTTTTGAATTTTAAATCATATGATTTTATTACCTATTCAAAAATTAACAACAAGCACTTAAGTATGTTCCTAATACTTTAATGCCCTAGTCATTAAAGAAGGAATAAATCACAAGATTAAACACGTATGTAAAAATATAAAAAATTATGATATAAACTTTACTGAATCATAAAAGTCTTTAAGAAGCATTACCTATTATTAAAATACCATTTCATCAGTATTTTATAAACTCATTCGTAATTCTGTGTTTCAAAAAGTCCACTAGTTTCTAGCCTAGGAGTTTGCATCACCTAGGAAGCTGTAAATATGGTGACAGTCTTCAATTTATTTACGGAATTATACAAAGCTCCAAAAACTACAATGCTGAATTCCATTGTTTTTTACTGAAACAAAAGTTACAGCACATCACTCAGAAGTTAAGAGGAGCAAATTTATTTATTAAAAAACTTTTTAATAAATTTATTTGTTAAAAACTTTTAATAAATGACAATTAACTTATTTAAACAAATAAAATCAAGCAAACCACAGAGTCTACAAAAGAGAAAACAACAGATGCCCTTGGTGTTAAGAAGATCAGCAATCACTAACTTTGCCTAAACTAGGGATTGGAGTGATGTAGGGAAGAAGGGCACTGCAAGGTGTAAATTTACTTCCCACTACACCGAGAGACAAACTGATATGCAACATTCCTCTTTCTTCTCAGGTTTAAGAACTACTGCAATGGAAAAGGTTCATGTGCTTCTGGTATGCTGGCACAGGAAAAAGACTAAGACCTTTACTCTCCTTATACTCACCCTTCTCCAAGTTTCTCTAAGACATCAAACACTTCTTCTGGTTGTTTGGTTAAACTATCTTCATCCAACTTTTTCAGCTGCCTATGAATGAAGCAATGTAAACACAAAATACATTTTACTTGCTATTTACTAGAACATAAGATAGCCATTTATTTTTACAATTAATAAAATTGTAAAAATATCTCTACAAAGTCTTCATGAGTAAACAACAAAGGCAAACTAGGAGACTTTTAAGGGACACTGAAGTACTGTGCTATGGAAGGATTATGCTTATTCTGGGTCACCTTGATAAGCAAAATCTGGACCAGAAGGTGGACTGATGCCTAGAGTCAGACTTCAGTTCAACTGTGTAAGAATTTTCTAATATATTTGTCCTACAATGGTTTAGACTGCCTTAAGAGGTCCCTAGTTCCCTATCGGTGGGAAATTTAAACAACAAATTCAATTGTCATATGGCTGAAATATTGCAGAGTGGATTCAAGAATGACATATATCCCTTAAAATCCAATTTTTTTTTTTTTTAAAGAGATAGGGTCTCGGGCAGCACCTGTGGCTCAAAGGAGTAGGGTACCAGCCCCATATGCTGGAGGTGGCAGGTTCAAACCCAGCCCCAGCCAAAAACTGCAAAAAAAAAAAAAAGAAAAAAGAAAAAGAAAAAGAAAAGAAAAAGAGATAGAGTCTCACTCTGTCACCCAGGCTAAAGTGCAGTGGTATGATCATAGCTCACTATAACCTTGAACACCTAGGCTCAAAGGATCCTCCTGCCTCGGCCTCCCTAATAGCTGGGACTACAGGTGCACAGCACCATGCCTGGCTCATTTTTCCTCTTTCCTTTTTAAACACCAGGTCTCACTTTGTTGCCCAGGCTTCTTCTCGAACTCCGGGCCTCCAGTGATCTTTCTACCTCAGCCTTCCAAAGTACTAGAATTGGGGGGTACAGCCCAGGGGAAGAGCATTTGACTGAAAAATGCTGGTATTACAGGTGTGAGCCACCACATCTAGACCCTAAAATTCACTTAAATCTTGAGAGTCCATGAATTAAAATAACATACCTATCTCTTCAGAAAAATGTTTAATGTAAGATTAACCATGAACTGAAACATAACTATGAATTGGACTGGAGGCCAAGGAAGACATAGGCGACCTTTGCTCTCATATCAGCAAGTTTTGGGTAATTTTGTCAAAACCCATAATCTATAAGTATCACAGAAACAGAAAGTGGAAAGTATACATGTAGACATAATCAAAAATGAAAAATAACTAGGCAGCTGGGAGTTTCAAAGAGTCTCACAAAGACCCTTCCACAAGCAGCCACGTGCCTTCAACTAGTCCCTAAAATCAAAGGAACATGGCCTCTTACAACATCCAGATAGTTCAGATTTTTCTATTAGACAATTATAACAAACTTAGGAGGCTAAAAAGTAACAATACTTTTTAAAACTGAGACCTCTGAAAATTATGAATGACCTTAAAGAAGCAGCTTGCTAAGGAGTATTTTGTGGGTGTGGATGTTTTGTGTGTGTGTGGGTATTGTCTATACAATGGCTTCCTGAAACTACAAAGGGCAACGAAGAATAGAGAGCTCAGGAAATGGTGAAATATGGAAGTAGTCACACTGGAGTTTTCTTTAGAAAGAAAAAGGTCTAAACTACCTAGGCAATATCAATTCTTGCAGGAAAAGATGAATTAAAACAAATATATACACATGCAACACAAACGTGTACCTTCCTAAGAGTAGCATATCAGAAGATAAAAAGTAACCCTAACCACATCACATATGTAATTACCAATAAACACTGATCTCAGACGAACAATTTTACAGAAGTTTATAAATATCAAGGACTCTGTGCTTACTAGAGAAATGGAGAACTGCTCCGTCAATGGTTGCCTTAACTTGACTATCAATGAAACAAAATGACTACGGTGACCTTTGAAAAATCAAAAGGTCCCTAAAAATTAAATTCCAATGACATCAAAAAAAAAAAAACAAAAACTCCCACCTTCAAAAAAAAAAAAAAAAGATGAAGTGAAACTCCTCATAAACTTTAGAAATGAAATTGCGATGAACACAGAAGTTAGAATGAACATCTCACATGCCAGAGTTATTTAGTAAGACCCTGAATTATAACTGTATAAACAATGAACAATACCTCATTTCTCAAGTGCAATTAGAGTTTTATAAACAGCTTATATAAAGGAAGATCAAATGCGTTCCTTTGAAGTGTTGACTCTTTGTGGTTTACAAAAAGCAAAACTCACTATTTCAGCTACTATAGAGACCACAGCATAACAAAGGAAACTGCCACTGCCATGAGAGAGACAGCTGCAAGACTCTGATAATACTTTGACGAACTTTTATGACTGCTCAGATACTTCTTTAAAACAATCTAAATAATGTTGTGTTTGTTTTTGATCTGGGGCTATTTAAAACTTAAGGGATCTTTATATCTCTGGCGCCTGATAACCAAGAGGTAGTCAAAAAATATTTGCTAAATGGATTAGCAAACATAATGATGGGACTCATAACCTTCATCAGCAACCTTTGTGAGTTATTGAAATAAAACAATTTTACCTACTAAGTATTACTGGGTAATCAACAATTAAGATTACTATGGAAGGCCAGGTGCAGTGGCTCACGCCCGTAATCCTACCACTCTGGGAGGGCAGAGGCAGGTGGATTGCTTGAGCTCAAGAGTTCAACACTAGCCTGAGAAAAATTGAGACCCTGTTTCTACTAAAAATATAAAAACTAGCTGGGTGTTGTGGCAGTTGCCTGTAGTCTCAGCTACTTGGTAGGCTAGGCAGGAGGATCACTTGAGCCCAAGAGTTTGAGGGTGCTGTGACCTGCGATGCCACAGAATTCTACACAGGGAAACAGAGTGAGATTCTGTTTCAAAAAAAAAGATTTCTATGAAAATTCTTGCAATAAGTGACTCATAAAGGTATTTTATACCATGACTCTTCACGGAATAAACACGATTACCAAAACAGCCAGCCTTTGATAAAGCATCTCCCATCTGGGACTTCCCCAGGTCCTAGGCAGTTTCAGCGCTTGCTCATAAATGAAGAGGTCTGGTCAAAACAGCCTCCATGATGGAAATACAGGCGGATGCTTCGCTCCTAAATCAGATGGCCATGCAGATGGCCAGCATCCCAGGATTGCATTCCACACCTTCCACCACACCATTACCCAATGGCAACAGCTTTTTAAAATGTTAACTACTACATGAGACACCAATCTATTATCATTCACTTAGTCACACACAAGTGTCAAACTCAAGAACACAAAGAACACTTCCTGCACTGGGATTGTTGGAAACTCATGCATTCTGGTTCTCTAGAAAGACATCTGTGTCTTTCCCAACACAAGTGTTTATGAAGTGTTCACTCACAGGATGGGCTAATTCCCAAACTTATTTCTCCCATCTCAGAACTTCTGTAAAGCTCATTTTATCTTTGGATAACTATCTCTCTTTCTACACAGAATTTGATAGGGGTTACAACAAATATATAAGATAAACTGTGAATTTTTTAAGTAATAAAAGTAATTATATTCCTTCCTCACTCCAATGCATATGCTGAAGTCCTAACTCCCAGAATGTGACCACTAATGTATATGGAAACAGAACCTTTAAAGAGGTAATTACGGTAAAATAAGGTCATACAGGTGAGTCCTTACCCAATGTGACTAATGTCCTTATAAAGAAGGAGAGGTTAGGGCCTGGCACGGTGGATCAAGCCTGTAATCCTAGCACTCTGGGAGGCCGAGACAGGTGGATCACCTAAGCTCATGAGTTCGAGACCAGCCTGAGCAAGACTGAGACCCTATCTCTACCAAAAATAGAAAAACTAACGGGGTGTAGTGGTGCAAACCTGTAGTAGTGTATGTCTGTAGTCCCAGCTACTCGGGAGGCTAAGGCAAGAGGATTGCTCAAACCCAAGAGTCTGAGGTAGCTGTGAGGTAGGACACCACAGCACTTTCCCCAAAGGGACAGAGTGAGACTCTGTCTCAAAAAAAAAAAAAAAAAAAGAGGGGAGAGATTAGGTAACAGACAGATTCAGAGGGAAGAACACAAAGACACAGAAAGAAGACAGTGACCTATAAACCAAAGAGAAAAGCCTCAAAAGAAACAATCAGGCCAACACCTTGATTTCAGACCTCTAACCTCCAAAACTATGTGAAAATAAATTTCTATTGCTTAAACCATCATATTTTGTTACAGCAGTCCTAACAAAATAATACAAATGATAATAAAATTAAACTGCTGCAAATTAAGTAGCCTACTAGTTACAAAGAGCAGGAGAGCAATATTTATTCAAGAACTCAGTCTTGTAATGCTCTTTTCTTGCACTTCTAATACATTTTTTAAAATCCAAAAGGTACAAGAATGAACATGTCAAAAAGGTTTACTCCTTTGCCTGAAATTACACAAGGCAAAAAGAGAAACAAAACTCAGATTCCTAGTCCTCTTTCCAATTAAAATAAGCCCTCGGAGAAAAAAAACAAGAGCAAACTAATGTATTTCAAAAAGAAACAGAGCCAGAGTGCATTTATAATTAGGTCACTATGGCGCTACAGCAAGGATCTGCTAACATACACAAAGACCTGTGAAACAGGGGTACTTCCAGAGAGGCATCAGAGTGAGACAGTGAAGAGCATGGACTTTGGACCAGACTGCCTGCCTGGATATGAAAATCCCAGCTCTGCCTCTTACCAGCTATAGGACCGCCAGCATATCACTAGCCTCCCTGTTTCTGTTTTATCATCTGTAAATTACAGAAATAGGGATACCCACCTCACAGGATTATTATGAGCATCAAATGAATCAACAGTAGGTTGAATCATATGGAATTACTCTTTTATGGGTCAAAAATGGTCAAATGTCAGCAATTTCAAATGGTTCAACAGGGGAATGGAAAATTCAACAGTGCCTAGCACCCAGTAAGTGCTATATGAGTGTAACAATCATTACAGTTACAGTCTCAGCACACTACACTAGGATGAATCTTAAGCCCATCCCAACCAGCTATTTGCCTTCTCCATTGTTTGTGCATCCCTAAGTTCAAACAACTCCCAAGACCCCCAAGAGTGCTACCCAGGCTGTTAATCTCTTCCCTTCACCTCTGGTTGCCTTGCACTCCTACACGCTGAAGACTTCCTACTTCAGTGTTAATTCAACTGCAGGAAGTCAGATTCTCTGTGCAAAAGAAGTTAACTACACTGCGCCTCAGAGAAGCATGACCCCCCTCAGCCTCTACTCTCTGCTTTTCTCCAGATGTGGCGGGCGGACACAAGCCCCCGCTCTCCGCAGTGGAAATCAATGAGTTCAGAATTTCTAAGATCAGCCATCTCCCTGATCTTGACATAAAACAATTCCACCTACCAATGGGATCTGGAGCTGATATTCAAAAAACGAGAGTCCTGAAAAGGGCTCAATCTGGCCAGGCCCGTTGACTCCGAGAGCAAAGAAGTAAACATATACCTCTAAACTCTTTTGCCCACCTCAGTTTGCCCATCTTGAAAATACCTTTCATTTCCTTAACTACCTATCAATGGCAGGCATGAAAGATGCCATCATCATCCTGGAGTGGGAACACCACCAAGAGCATCCTCCCAAAAGCTGTCCTCCACAAACCCCTCCCTTGCTAGACCCTCAACCTTTCCGCAAATGCCTTTAGCCTTTCCGAAGAGCTTTTCCGCTCAACAGATCTTCCCCCACTGTACCCTTCAAGTGGGACTTAGGACCCTTATAAGTCCACCCAACCTTCTTCTGTGCTAGTTCTAGAGCCACTGCCTTAAACAGGTTCTCATCCAGCATTCCCTCCTCCTACCTCGGTGAGACCCTTCTTGGACAGCCTTCCCCCGAGCGGCCCCGGCCTCAGCCGATACTCTCCCTGACTTGTCCCTGTGTTCCACAGCAGAGTCTCCCAACAACGAGGGCTCCCCTAACAAGCACCAAGTTTATTCCCCTCAGCAGTGCTCTCTCCCGAGCCCCACCCGCCAGACATCCCCCTCCCCCGACTCAGCAGGTGCCCCATCAGCTGGATCGCCCAGCCCAGGCGCTCCCCGCCCTGCAGGCGCTCGCGCACAGGTGTCTCCCTCCAGCCGATTCCCGCCTTTTACTCCCGTCGCCCCCAGGCCCCTCCTCTTAGCCAGTGACCCCTCACCGGCGCGGCGGGTTCCTCAGCTGCACGGTCTCCATGGCGCTGCCGGCAGCCGCCCAGACTCGGTCACAGTTCCATCCCACCCCCCGGACCTTCCAGAGCCCGCCCCACAGGCCCTCCCACACTTCCGCTTTCCGCCCCTACCGGAAGCGGTGCACTACGCGGGAGCGGGGCGGAACCGCGGTCTTGATCACGTGATGCGGGGCGTGAGTCGCGGGGCGCGAGTCACTTGGCGCGACGGGGGCGTGGACCCCAAACTGCGGACCGGAGGCTGCTACTGCCGGCGTTATCTTCACCTGGACCCGAGCGCTCATCGACGTAGTCTTACGACGCTGCCCAGAACACTTGGTCCTCGGTCCAGGAACCCAGCTACGTCTCAGTCGTGGCCCCCATTTTCAGACGGAGATACTGAGCCTTCTAGCGAAACGCCGACTTGATAACTGACAATTCTTAATAAGGCAAGTTTGGCTCGGCGCCTGTGGCTCAATCGGCTGGGGCGCCAGCCACGTACACCTAAGGTGGCGGGTTCGAATCCCCAGCCCGGGCCCGCCAAACAACAATGATGGCTGCAACCAAAAAATGGCCGGGCGTTGTGGCGGGC
>CAUYQV010022861.1:0-21591 GCA_963574575.1 Galagoides demidoff
ATCCCCCTGGGTAGAGTGCCATGGCATCACAGCTCATAGCAACCTCCAACTCCTGGGCTCAAGCGAGTCTCCTGCCTCCGCCTCCCAAGTAGCTGGGACCACAGGCGCCCGCCACAACGCCCGGCCATTTTTTTTTTTTTAATTTTATTGAATGGTAACTATGTACATTAATGCACTTCTCATTTTTTAGTTGCAGCCATCATTGTTGTTTGGCAGGCCTGGGCTGGGGATTTGAACCCTCCACCTCAGGTGTACGACGTGGCTGGCGCCTTAGCCTATTGAGCCACAGGCGCCGAGCCATCACTTCTTAAACCTATTGCTAATTTTTGTTGGTTCTACCTCTTATAATTTCAAAGGACACAAGCCTTACATGATTTGGTTCTTGAGAATTCTTCCAAATGAGTGTTCTTTCTTACTCTTTTCCTGGAGATATTGAAGTAGGTTATTAACTCTTTAACTGTCAGCTTATTTAGCAATGGGCTATTATTTGGTACTTGCATGTAACCTCTGATTCTCACTGTTTTAAAACAGGATGAATGTTTAAAAAATTTGGCCTATGTGGCACTTATTTTCTTTAGGTCATGTTTGTTGTTTTGGATTTTGTCATTGTTGTTTGCTTTTAATCTGCTCAATTAAAGGGATGGAAGCCTTAGTTTCTGGGATAATTTAATTTTATTCATTCTGGTAAGGGAAATTACATTTCACCAGGGAACTTGAGTGTTTTTTTTGTTGTTGTTGTTTGTTTGTTTGTTTTGAGACAGAGTCTTACTATGTTGCCCTTGGTAGAGTGCCGTGCGGTCACAGTCACAGCAACTTCAAACTCTTGCGCTTAAGTGATTCTCTTGCCTCAGCCTCCCAAGTAGCTGGGACTACAGGCACCCACCACAACACCTGGTTATTTTTTTGTTGTTTAGCAAGCATGGGGCAGGTTCGAACCCTCCAGCCCCAGTGTATGTGGCTGGCCACCCAACCACTGAGCAATGGGCACCAAGCCAGAACTTGAGTGTTTGATCTTTCTAAGACAAGAAATTATATTAAATTCCTTCTGTGATACCCTTTTCTGTGCCTAAAGTGAGAAAAAAAACCTAGCCCTAGTTCTTGGCCATTTTAACCAAGAATATTACTTGCCACCAAGAAGGCAAAAAGAGAAATTTGTGTCCTTAAATAATCTAAAAATAACCTTTGACTACCTGTGCTTTAGTATATATCTAAATATACATCAAAAAAAAAAATTTTTTTTTTTTTGGAGCCAGGGTCTCACTTTGTCTCCTTTGGTAGAGTGCTGTGGCATCATAGCTTACAGCAACCTCAAACTGTTGGGCTTGACGGATTCTCTTGCCTCAGTCTCCCAAGTAGCTATGACTAACAGGCTTACCACAATGCCTGGCTATTCTTAGAGACGAGGTCTTAGAGCTCTTCCTCAGGCTGGTCTGAAAGCTGTGAGCTCAGGCAACCCACCCGCCTTAGCCTCCCAGAGTGCTAGGATTATAGGTGTGAGCCACTGCACCCAGCCTTAAGATTTAAAAATTGTTAAACCAAGGAAGCTTATAGATGATAAAGGAAAGAAAACAAATAATTAAATGGAAAATTGATCTTTGAATATACATATAGTCTGCTCTTACAAAGAAACACTACATGGTTTCATTTGTGGATAGCATAGGCTTTATTTATTTATTTAGTTTTTTTGCAGTTTTTGGCTGGGGCTGGGTTTGAACCCACCACCCTGGCATATGGAGCCGGCAGTACCTTTGAGCCACAGGCGCTGCCCCAGAACAGGCCTTTTAAATTATCCAAAAAAATCTCACTGAAGAGCTTGTTGTGTGTATGTGTGTGCTTTTTTATACTTTTGAAAAAATTTCAAATCTGAAAGGACTGGAGTTCTTAATATTTATTACCCACTGCTATATTTATTTTCAGTCTAACCATTTCTTATAAAAATTCATTATTTAAAAAAAATCTTATGACTTTTTTTGAGTGACAAATTAATATTATAATTCAAAACCAGAATAGTAAAAATATTAATGTGTCTTTTACCCAGAAGACTACTAGACAAGATCAATGATTTGCCCTTTAACTTCAAAGGAGGGATGAGAAAAATAATTGTCTATGTATATGATCATGCCATCTTTTATTTTCTATGCCCCTAACTAGCAGGAAATGCCATAATTTTAATGAACTTAACATTATTGTTAAAACTGTCCTATTTGTGGTATGATATAAAAGGGCTGGTAAATAAAAAAAAAAAAGATCATCTTTCCTGAAGTAATTATATACAAAATTAATACATTTCAGTCAATCTGTACTTCCTTCTTCTGAGTCTCCAGTGTCCACTAAGTCACTTGGGTGATTATGCATCCCCATAGCTTAGCGCCCACATGTAAGTAAGAACAAGTGGTATTTGGTTTTTAGTTCAGATTGAATGACATTAATGAGAAAATTTAACTGAGGTTTATGTTTTTTTTATTAAAAATTAAAAAACACCCATTTTTTTCTTGATTTATCTACTTCAACAAACTATACTTTAAAAAAAACCCCAAGAAACCCCTCTTTAAAAATTATCTTATTCAATTGACACCTTAGAATTAAAAGACCTCAAAAATACCTTCACATACAAAATAAACTAATCACTGGAAAAATTTTAGAAGGACAAGTGATTTTGTAAAACTCAAAGATACATTATTGGTGGTGTTAACAAAACCATTCGGAACAATAATTAAATATTAGGCAAAAATCCCTCCAATCTGTCCTGCTGCTTTTTATTACAATATGGTTATTTGCATAGATTTAATAGAAATTTTTTTTTTCAGGATATAATTGGAAAAATCAAATTTGTAACCATGAATGTGCCCCAAATGACACAGGTAGTCATAAATTTTATTTAATGAGGCATGATGAGTCCTCGATTGAGGAGCAAGGAGTATTTTTGGGGATGCTAAAGCATATTCACTTGTACCCTCTGTGTGATTTATGGACCCCCAGACTTAGCAGGTCAGAAAAAATGTTACTTTTTGGCAGGACAGGAGCAGTGACACATTGGGAGACCTTGGAGAAAGAGAAATGTCTACGTTTATACGTATGTCAGGTAAAACTTAGTAGAGGTGTACTTACGTTTTCTGGATCCTAGACTTAGAATACTTAAGCTTATAAGAACAATGAGAGTACTTCTGGCAAATAAACTGTGGCCTTGGGAGCATCACAAATCCTCCAGAGAAGAATAAAACACCAAATTGTAATTTCACATGGGTCTAGTTTTGTTAGCCATTGCCAACCAGGACATATTTAATAAATGAAACACAACCACCCAAGTAAAGATAGCATCAAATTATTGATACTGAATTAGAAAATATCTAAACAAATTCTTGTGGTCAAACCTTCACTTTGGGGAGAAAATTGACCAAAAGTAGAAACTGAGGGATCAAATTGGACATAGTACCATGCTGCCATTTGGGGTAAGTATTGATGCTTCACATGACAATGGGGACAAAGACATTTTGTTCCTCAGATAAACTTTAAAAAGCCAAAATATTCCATAGAGCCCTCGTTCCTAAATAAGTGAAGCCTGGTGCCTTTTCTCTAAGTTCCTACCTCCTTCACTTTTGACATACTGAAGACTAGAGAGACATGATGACCTTTGACCCTTGCAGCTATGAAAATCGAGGTGAGCAAACCATCATTTTCTCACATTGATCACATTCACTTTGGTAAAAGTTTTTGTTTCTATTTTTGTTTTTGCTTTAAGTGCTTTCTGCATTTTTCCTTCTTGATAGCCAGTTATTTTGAAATTTTGCAAAACTTTGCAAAAGAAACATATTTATTTTAAAAAAATGCATGTGTCCTGAGTTATTCTGTCACAGAGATGACACAGTGGGTGACACAGTTAGAGGCTACAGATGGGGCAGGAGCTGAAAAGGTTGTCGTATAGGTTCTACAAAAATGTTTTATTATGAAGTTTGCTATTGTTTCATTTTACAAATCTGTCTTGTACCTTCACAGTGGATGATTTAATCCTTGTTTCTGAATTTTCCATTTGAGTTTGTTTCAGTAAAACTACTATGAAAACTACTACTATGGGTAGTTTCATACTACTACTACTGTGAAATGCTTGGCTGAAATAAGATCCTTAACAAACTGATTGCCTGATCTTCTGAAACGATCTTTTCTTAACATTATGGTTTTTAATTTTCTAGGATGTGTTTCTAAAATGGCTAGTTCTCTGGATATGTGGAAATAGAGCCAACAAAAAGAGTGAAATAGGAGAGATGATTTTCTCGTCCCTTATGTACACTAAAATCTTTGAGAATAATATTAATATCTTTTCTAGTCATTGTGTGCTGGTTTTTTTCATGAGAAGAAAGAATAATTTTTGTGACTACACTGCCTCTCAGTGGTCCATTTAATATTTATTTCCATTCCAAAATGTTTTATAAAATGAAAAAAACTAAGACTTGCAGTAATAGATTTCTCAGCATTTCTAACTTCAGTAAATTTCTGGGATGTCGCAACCCCTAGGGCCCCTGTGGCCCTGGTCTCTTTCGCCACAGGAAGGAACCAGGCTTGACGGGATTACAAGTACAAGCTTGCAGGAGGTGAGCTAACCTTGATTGCAGGGTTGCCCCAAGCAACCTCCGTGCTAGCCTTTTATTGAGACAGTACAATACAGGTGAGGGGAGTATTAGTCAATGACTTTGTGCCTAAGGATTGCCATGGCCTCGGGCTTTCTCCACAAGGAGCACCTGCGGATGAATTGTCCAAAGGTCCACCTGCCAGCTGCAAAGCGTCTTGCTCAGAGGTCCTCTGGCTCTGGCATCCCCTCTACACTGGGGATGATGATATTGTGGATTATCATGTGTATATGTTTGCATATCCTCACTGGCTGGGCACCCTTTCTTTCAGACTCTTATGCGTATGAATTCGTTCATACTTCTTCAGGACATATCATTACTTCTGGTGTCCAAAGAGGTAAATTTGGCACAGATTGACTGTCATTAACTAAAGAGGGAGAGAATATAGAAGTAGGATTCATGAAATTTATTCATATGAATAGAAATTCATATTCCATTTAGTGGCATAATGTAAGTAAAGTTGAGGCATGACCATAGCACTGGGTGGGAATGAATGAAGGGCAAAATACATAGGAGTTTTATCAATAGAGAGACATTGGGGCAATAAAGCCAATTGGTCTGGCTCAGAAAGGGTCATCCTAGGGGCAAAGAAAGACCTCTAGTCCAAATGGTGTCAGGATCTCCCCCATATACAGGCTGGACTAAAGGCGGTTCTATTAGGTGAGACCCATAAATACGTTCTAGAGGATTTTCAGGCTTCTGATTGAAAGGATTAAAAGGTAGAGGAAAAACACAATGAAAGGGGAAGCACACTTTGGTAGAGTTCTGAGTTACTACTGTCAAGTAGTGGGAATTTGTTCTCAGGGGTAGGAGCACCAAGCAATCTCATAAGAGAATTGGCATTTTGAAAATAATTTCTTAAGTGAACCCCATGTCACCAGGAGCGCCCCTTGTGTTTGGGGCAGGGCTACTTGTGGATTCTGATGAAGACTCATCCAATCACGTGGATCCTGGATTGGCTATGGGTTGAAGCGTCCTTCTAGGTTGTGTTTTGTCCTTTTTGTTGGGACCCATGCAGGTCCTGTGGATGTGGAAACACACACATACCCTTGCGCCCATGTTAAGATCGAATAAGATCCTTTCTATTGAGTCAAGTCTAAGGATCGCAAGAACACTCATGGAGTCTTTGGCCATGTTGGCTTGGAGGCATTTTTAAAGTACTGTTGAAATGAAGAAAAATTATCAGGATTCTGATCGAAAGGATTAATAGTTCTCAGGGCTTTATTGATAATATATCTCTGGGGTGAGTGATATGGGGGTCATATCCCCCTTTTTATTTATTTTTTGTTTTTTTAAGGTGTGAATAACACGTTTGATGATGGGTTGTTTTGTGGGTTGTAAAGTATTTTTGTCATATGTTGAATTTGTTAATTCAGAAGGAAGTTTTGAAAAGTATTCCTGGTATAACACAGGTCATTGTCTGTTTTTAGGTAATTTGAGTTGATAAATTAATGTTTTAGCATCTTGATGAAAAATACGGGAGGTGGAAGCCTGTTGTACTGACACAGTAAATATTTCTTTTTGAGATACTAGTGTATCAACTTGTTCATTGTCTAAGGCCCGAGGGCCTGATAGTTTAGTATTTAAGACAATCTGTCAATTTTTTCATTGTCTTCTTGAAGAATAAACTTTGGACTTAGTTACAAAAAACATTTGTTGAGATGAATTAAAAAATTACCATTGATAACATGTATTAAGACAAATATAATATTAGAACAAATATAAATAGAAACGTAATTCACAGAAATATAATTATTATATTCTATTTGAAAATATTTCCTATATAATTTTAACATGTTAAATAAGCTTAATATATTTTCTTTCAGAATTTCAGTGTTCTTAATATGTTAAAAAAGATCAAGTTTAGAGTTTTGATTTTGGAAGTTTTGTGAAATATTAAAGGCTTAAAACATTTGTTTAAATGGGATCATAAGTTAAAAGATTCTAAAAGCAATACAGGAGGTTTATGGGTGTAAGTTTAACTTTTTTAAAGTTCAGTTTTTTCTGGTTAGTTAAAATTTTATTTATTTTTTATTTTTTTTTATTGTTGAAATCATTGAGGGTACAAAGAACCAGATTACACTGCTTGCATTTGTTAGGCAAAGTCCCTCTTATAATTGTGTCCTGCCCCCAAGAGGTGTGACACACACTGTGTTCCCCAGCCCCCTCCTTCCTTCCTTCTTTCTGCTCTGCTTTCCCCCAACCCAACCACCCACTGTGTACTAGAATTGATTTTCCTCATATCAGAATTGAGTATATTGGATTCTTGTTTCTCCATTCTTATGATGCTTTACTAAGAAGAATGTGTTTCAATTCCATCTAGGTTAATATAAAAGTTGTAAAGTCTTCATCTTTTTTAGTGGCTGAATAGTATTCCATTGTATACATGTGCCACAGCTTGTTAATCCATTCCTGGGTTGGTGGGCATTTAGGTTGTTGCCACAATTTGGCAATTGTGAATTGAGCTGTGATAAACAGTCTAATGCAAATGTCTTTATGATAAAATGATTTTTTTCTTCTGGGTAGATGCCCAGCAATGGGATTGCAGAATCAACTGGGAGGTCTAGTTTAAGTTCTTTAAGGAGTCTCCATACTTTCCTCCAAAAAGGTTATATTAGTTTGCAGTCCCACTAGCAGTGTAAAAGTGTTCCCTTTTCTCCACGTCCATGCCAGCATTTGCGGGTTTGAGACTTTGTGATGTGGGCCGTTCTCATTGGGGGTAGGTGATATCTCAGGGTGGTTTTGATTTACATTTATCTGATCATTAATGATGATAAGCATTTTTTCATATGTTTCTTAGCCATTCATCTGTCTCCTTTTTTTTTTTGAGACAGAGTTTCACTATGTTGCCCTTGGTAGAGTACTGTGGTGTCACAGCTCACAGCAACCTCACACTCTTGGGCTTGAGTGATTCTCTTGTCTCATCCTCCCAAGTAGCTAGGACTACAGATATCTGCCACAACCCCTGGCTATTTTTCGGTTGTCCATGTTGTCCTTGTTGTTTGGCAGGCCCAGCCTGGGCTCGAACCCACCACCTTCAGTGTATGTAGCTGGTGCCCTAGCTGCTGAGCTATAGGCGCTGAGCTTCATCTGTCTCCTTTAGTGAAGGTTCTATTCATGTCACTTGCCCATTGATATAAGGGATTGTTGACTCTTTTTTTGTTGCTTAATTTGAGTTCTCTGTAGATTAGTTATTTAAAATTGTAAGACAACTAACACAAAGATTGTTTCTTTCAGGTTACTTACTGAAAAGGTAAAAAAACTTTTTGTAGTGTGATTTTTAAAGTAAAGGGAAACAGGTAACTACATTTTATAAATTATAGCCAACTGTATCACATGTAAATTCTTTTGTAAACTTCTTTTTATGAGATTTATTCAACTTTCACCATCTACACGTGCATTAAACTTTTTGTTTTTGTTCTGATTTTTTTTTCTTATATAGCCAGTCATTGTGTTTCAGGATGAAATTTACTATACAAGAGTCTTTTTTACACAATGCTATTTTCCCTTCTGTTTAATCTTTCTTACCTTTTAAAAACCACTTTTAACAAAACAGGATCAAAGTCTACTATAAAGTTAATTATTTACTTGGCCAAACTGATAATTAGAAGACTTATATAGCAAAAACTTTAGTCTTTGATAAAAACTTGTTTTTTTTTAAACAACTTAAGGAGTCAAAGTATTGCATTTTACAAAAGATTCAGACATTTTATACAACATAATATGGCTTTAAGGTTTTAAGTTACTGAAAAGTGTATTGAAACTACAATGTAGACATTATTTCTGATGGGATTTTTGTTTATTTTTCTAAGTGTCATATGGCCACTTGGTAGTAAAGATGGTTGTAAAGGATAGAACTTATCAGGGTCCTTAATTCATTTACTAGGTGCAGAGTTCAAGACAGAAAGCAGGAAGACTGGAGAGTTCAATTTTTGTCAGAATAGTCAGGGGGCAAAGTTGGAGCAGGGAAGGGTTCATGTGGGGTAGACCATGTCTCATAGCTTTGTTTTAGGCAAGGAGAACATTGTTAGGCCTTGCCACAGTCACTTACTTATCTGACTTTAGAATTCAGAGGCTTAAAATCAAGAATATTAAGTTTACAGTTAAATTCAGCAAAATTTAGAAATATTATAGAGGTTTATAATCTTTAAACATTTGAACTTTAATAGCAGTTCTAAAGCTCATTTTATTTATTAAAGAATACTAAAGTCATCTGAATAAAAAGGCATTTGATTTCCTCTCTGTTTTTTGATAAAATACTTGATATCAGTGTTTCCTATTTTCTTTTTTTAAGCCAATTAATTAGAATACCTTTGCATATTTTGACACTGACATATCATAGCCACATGACATATACAGACACATAAACAGAGAGACAGACAGACAAACAGACCTTATATTTACCAGTTTTAAATATGCATTTTTATTCAAAATATTGATTTTTTAATTATCTCATTTATCTTAGCAAATTTCCCAGGTTCTAATTATCATTTTAAGTTACTTTTTATACCCTGTTAACCATTTTTATACCCTGTAAATTAGATATATAGATATAGTTTTAATTACTGATTTTAGACTCATAAATTCTACTAAGAAAAAACAAACTTAAGTTTTTCTTCTTTTCTTTCTTTCTTTTTTTTGGGGAGGGACAGAGTCTCACTTTTTCACCCGTTGGTAGAGTGTCGTGGCATCATAGCTCAGCCTGTGTCTCACGTCTTTAGCACAGTGTAATATTTTTGAGATCCATTCATGTATTAGTGTGTATTCAGGTTCATTCTTCTTGTTGTTGAATAGTATCTCATTATGTGGCAGCCATGGATATGCCACCCAGACCTTCTTAATAGAACTGGCCATAGCAGTTGCCCCTCTGAATCTACCACCATATTTGCATTATGGCCACACTTCTCCAGGACTGGTCCCAGCAGAGGACTAAGTGTAGTGGAAGACTACTGTCATCTCATTTCTGCAGAACGTGGGATTCCTCTAATGAGACATTTTTGTCTCAGAGAATCACTATTTGTCGTATCTGAGAGAGAAGGAGGAAGGAAGGAAAGGATGGAGGGAGGAATAAAGAAAAGACAGAGGAGAGAAACAGATAAATTACAGAGAAAAATAATCAGACAATACTGTAGTCACAAGTCAGAAGAAGTGCAGGACTAATGAAACACAAATCTATCCACTTCTCTTAAGATTTTGTATAAAGCTGCATAGTGATCAACAGTCTTTATTTAAATTACTTTCTTCTTTACTGGAATTATGAGCCTTATAGGACAAATTCTCTTAGTAAAGTACCCCCTTTTAAATTCTTTTATAACTGGCTTTATCCATTTTAATTGAGTTTCAAAGTGATGCATGGATCTGTTTTAGCTCGGGATGCTTTTGAACATGGTCTGCGTCTGCCTCTCCCTGCCATACCTCTTTTCTTTCCCAAGGCACTTGGAAATCAAATCAAGTGACTTTTCCCTCCTTTCGAGCTTCACAGAAATTCTCTGGGCAGGTACAGAATATGTTAAGTTCTAACGTTGCAGATCAGGTTTCCCCAAGTAGAGATAGCAGACTGGGAAAAAGTAAGAAACATGCTTTCAGTCAGACAACTTACCTGTATGGGAACTGTGCAGGAACAGGAACAAGGCAAATTCCAAATACTAACATATTGTATTTAATCAGTCACCAAATGGAAGTGAGCAATTCCCAAGGAAAGTGTACAATAAGCAGCGCCAGTTTCTACTTCCAAGATTCCCTAAGCCTGTCCATTTGAAGGCCTTTGGCGATTATTTCCTATCTTTTTGACTTTTTGCTTCCTGTGTTCCTGCAATTCCTTCATCTCTCAGACTTTCTACAATCTCTTTTCCATATGCTGGCTTCCTGCAGTCATATTGTATTGTCTTGCACCTGCCTTTCTTCCCTTTATAATTTGTGCAGAGTAGGGATTATTTCCTTTAATCAAGCATTCTAACTGAGCGGTGAACGTAATAGTTCTTAATTTATTCTCTTCTCCCAATTGTTCCCCAAACTAAGTAGCCACCATTAAAATTTAAATAATAGTCTATTTTTGCCATTTTACCACATTTTCCGTAACTTGAATTTGGAAAATAAGCAAGAGAGAGAGATAAAAAGGACAAGGTCAGAGGGTAATTTTTAGTTAAATAATTAAAAAGAATTAGTTTTGTCAATGTGTCTTTTGATTGGAGGGCTTAATCTGCTTAAATTTGAAGGAATTATTGATAAGAAAGGACTTAGTCCTGCATTTTATTATTTGTTTTTATTTGTATTATACCTTTTTTGTCTCTCATTTCTTACATTATCGCCTTTTTTGTAGTGAAATAGCTTGATTTCCTTCTCATTTTCTTTTTTGTCTATTCTGTAGATGTTTTCTTTGTGGTTTCTGTGGATTGATATTTTAAAGTTGCAGCAATATAATTTGAATTTATACCAACTTTACTTCCATAACATAGAAAAACTTTGGTCATATACAGCTCTGTCCTCACTTCTGTTTTAAAGGGACAGATTACATCTTTGTACACTGTGTCTAATAATGTAGATTGATACTTGCTTTTATAAATTTGACTTTAAATTATTAAAAAGCAAAAATGGTTTTCAAACAAAATAAATAAGACTACATTTTATGTTTCCTCATGTGTTTATTTGTTTTTACCAGAGATCTTTTAATTTCATAAGTCTTTGAGGTTCTATCTAATAAACTTTCATTTCAATTTGAAGGATGTCCTTTAGCATTTTTTTCAGGGCAGGTTTATTGATAAGTTGGTATATATGGGTAAATAAAATAAGATAAATATTAATAAAAATAGTTGATAAATAAATTGATAAATATTTGTACATTCCCTCAAATCTTATCTCTCTGTGAATGTCTTAATTTTGCCTTCATTTTTGAAGGTCAGTTTTACTGGATTTAGAATTCTTAGTTGATAGTTTTTTCCCCGTGCCTTTCTACATTTTTAGTATTTTGATTGAGTCACTGCCTTCTGGCTCCATGATGGAAAAATTTGCCTAGTCTATTGTTCTACTCCAATCCTATGAATCCCTTCAGTGAATGTCCCAATTTAGTTATACTTTCAGCTCCAGAATTTAGTTTTTCAGTCCCTTTTTATAATTTCTTTGTTTTAATTAAATTCTTGTTTTTCTCATAAATCATTTTCCCCTTTGCCTGTGTCTTCCTTTATTCTCTTGACGATCTTTAAGATGATTGTTTTAATGTCTGTCTAGTGAGTCCAACATCTGAGCTTCTCCAGGATGGTTTCTATTGGTTTATTTTGTTCCTCTGAAGGGGCCATACCTTTCTGCGTTTTTGTATATCTTGCAGTTTTGTTGTAGTTGTCAAAAACTGGATTTTAACTCATAGTACAGTAAATCTATAAATCAGGTCCTCTTACTTATGGTTTTCTGTTTGTTTTGTTTTGCTTTTTCAGGAGGATCTCTGTGGCAGAGCTTAGCCCAAAGTGGAAATATTTAAGGTTTTCAGGTGCTCTCTGAGCCTGAAAATTTTCCTGGGTATGTATTGTTCTTTTAAATTATCTCATGTACAGAATTGTTTTGATTGTCCTAATCTTTAAATGTCAGCTTCCAAAAGTGAAAAGAAAAAAAATAGAATGGCTTCTTAAAATCCCTTTGAAGCTGCTTTTCTGGTAGAGGATAAAATAATGGCAGCCAACCTCTGGGCCTATCTCTCAGCAATTAAAAGCAGTGATCAATAATCAGAACACAGAACCCTAATATTTGGGTAACATTTACCATATTAAAGGATAAATACCAAAATTAACCACAATCTACCAGCCAAGATTTCCCCTGGAATGTATAAGCATCAGGTAGATACCAAAGTTACAACATAATTACTTAAGACAGGCTTAGGTACGAATTTCTTGGTAGAAAGATGGATTTCTAGCATATCCCATTCTAGTGGCTTTTCTGACATCATGCTTTTCTTTATTTTTGAAGAATAATTATGCTGGATATGTGGATTTTGCTTGACAGGTTTTTTCTTTCAATATTTAAAAAATTTCTTCCACTGTATTCCAGCCTTCATGATTTCTGACAAGAAATCCCCTGTTAGGCTTGGTGTCTGTGGCTCAAGCGGCTAAGGTGCCAGCCACATACACCTAAGGTGGCGGGTTTGAATCCCCAGCCCGGCCCACCAAACAACAATGATGGCTGCAACCAAAAAATGGCCAGGTGTTGTGGCGGGCGCCTGTTGTCCCAGCTACTTGGGAGGCGGAGGCAGGAGACTCGCTTGAGCCCAGGAGTTGGAGGTTGCTATGAGCTGTGATGCCATGGCACTCTACCCAGGGGGATAGCTTAAGGCTCTGTCTCATGAAAAAAAAAAGAAATCCCCTGTTAACCTTATTGTGGATAGCTTTTGCAGAATGATTTGCTTTGCTATTATTGATTTCAATCTTGACTTTGGATTTTAATGTGCCTTTTGATATGTCTAGGTGTCTTTGAGTCATTCCTACTTGGAGGTCCTTGAGCTTCTTAGAGGTGTACATTAAAATATTTCATCAGATTTGGGACCTTTCAGCCATTATTTTTAAAATATTCTTTCTGATCTTTAATCTCTTTTTATCTTTCTAAGATTTCCATTATTCATATATTTTTATGGTTAATGATGTCCCACAGGTCTTTGAATCTATGTTAATTTTTTTCTTTTAATTTTTCAACTTAGATTCTCTCAATCGGCTTATCTTCAAGTTCATTGGTACATTTTCCCTGCCAGTTAAAATCTATGAGTCAGCTTCCCTATCACTAGTGATTTTCTATTTCAGTTATTGTACTTTTGAACCTCAGGAGTTTTAATTAAAAAAAATTTTTTTTCTCTTTATGTATTCTCTATTTGGTGAGGCATTGTTTTTGTGCTTTCATTAGTTCAATAGACACGGTCTGCTTTAGTCTTTACATGGTGGCCAACCTGCAGACCGTGGACCACATGTAGATTATGTGAAAACTTTTTTGCTTATCTATGGTGGGGATATGATAAAAATTATCCATGGATTTTTTTTTGGCTCATCAGCTTTCCTTAGTGTTTAAGTGCTTAATGTATAGCCCCAAATAACTCTTCTTCTTCCAATGTGATACAGAGACGCCAAACCAGTGGCTTAGAATATATTTTAAATATTTGATTTAATAGTTTTGTTTAGTAATGCCAATGTCTGTTCTGCCTCAGGGAAAGTTTTTATTAACTACTTTTTATTTTGTGTATGGACCATATTTTCTTGTTACTTTGCATGCCTCATAATTTTTAGTTGAAATTTGGACATTTTAAATAGTATAATCTGGAAATTAGATTCTCACCCTTTTCCTTGTTTTATTGTTGTTTATCTTTGATGTTGTCATTGCTATTCACTTAGTAACATTCCTGCAGTAGTTCTATAACATCTACATTATTTCTTCTTTTTTTCCCCTATGGTCAGTTGGTTTTATTTTGTATTCATTTTGGTAAAAACATACAATATAAAATTTATCATATTAAACAATTTTGAGTATACAGTTCAGTAGTGTTAATATACATTCACATTGTTTTGCAACAGATCTCTAGAACTTTTTCATCTTTCAAAACTGAAACTCTATATCCATTAAATGCCAACTCCTGTTTCCCTCTTGCCTCCTCCTGCCCCTACATTATTGCTTATATGTGACCACTGAGGTCTCTACTCAGTTAGCTTTGTAATTAGGTAAAAATTGGATAGAGATTTCCTTAAATGCTTAGAACTAATAAGTATTTAAGGCTTTACTCAGTGTCTGTATGTGTATTAGATTTTCTGTTCCATGCTGAAGGCAAGCAATTTATAACTCTGCCTCGGCTATCACTTTCTGTGTGTTCAGAGCTTTAATGTCAAGCAGAAATTAGAGCAAGTCATTTTCATGCACATGGCCTATTAGATTCCTTCAATTATATCAGAATTTTCAAAGCTTACCTATAGGCATCTTATTGTCTAGATTGTCTTTAAAATTTTTTTTAGTCTGCTTGTTTTGCCCTGTTATGACCATCTTAAGCAGCTGTTAGTAAACAATTGTATGGATTAGGCCCTTGGCATTGGCGAGTTGTATAAGCCAGGCCAAGTAAAGACAGATCCTAAGAGTCATGTTCAAGAGAGGTTAAATGATAATTATCTGAGAATAGAACTTTGAAGGAACTTCAGTACCCTATACCCTCTCCATAGCTTTAATTTTTTTTTAATTTCTTTAAACTTTTAGAATATTATGGGGTACACATGTTTTATTTATATACTTTACCTTTGTACAGATTAAGGTAAAGTACATGTGTGCTCCTCACTCAGATAAGCTGAGCATAAAATCTAATACACATAGAGACACTGAGTAAAGGTGTGAATACAGGCACTTTATCAAATAGGTGTGAAATTACCCAGCTCCTTCTCCCCCCTTTCCCCAGCCTGATTTTCATTGAGATTTGCTTCCATATGTGAACTTAAGTGTTGAATGATTAGTTCCAATATGGTATTGAGTACATGTGTTTATTTCTCCACTTTTGTGATATTTCACTTAGAAGAATGGTTTCTAGGTCCATTCAGGTTCTCCAAAAACTACTAGATCACTATTTTTTATGTGAGTTAGTAGTACTCCATAGTATTCACTTACCATAGTTTATTATCCATTCATTTGTTGGTGGGCACTTGGGTTGTTTTTCTATATTTGAGATTATGAACTGTGGTACTATGAACATTCAAGTGTGGGTATCCTTTGTATAAAATGACCTTTTTTCATTTGGGTATATACCCAGTAGTGGGGTTTCTGGATAAAATGTTAAGACCACTTTAAGTTCTTTGTGGTATGTCCATACAGTTTTCTGCAGAGGCTGCACTAGTTTGAATTTCCACCAACAATAGGTTGATAAGTCCCAGATCATCGTTTTGGTGGATTTGGCTTTTGCTGAGGGGTTGCTTCCTGGTTCATAGATGGTCATCATCTTACTGTACCCTACATGGCAGAAGGGGCAAGGGAGCTTTATTTTACAAGTACACTAATTCTTTCCAAAAGCCTCAATTTTTGCTGCCACCACTTTGGGAGTTAGGATTTCAATATATGAGTTTGGTGGAGGGGGTACAAATCTCAGTCTATAACAGTTTGAAAGAAATATTTGTATGCATGTGTCCTTCACATATCATTAAAAGAACAAGATTTATGTCCATATAAGCTGTTTGATGTTATTCAGACTATAGTATCAATCTGTAGTTCTTCAGAAAAGGATAAAGAAAGAGAAATTGACTGTACCTGTTAGGGATCATGAAAGCAACATAGAAGGGATTTCGTTGAGAAGTGAAAGCACAAAGTGTTCAACAGGGAGATGGTATCAGAGAGAAATTGAGGAGGCTTATTCCAGGAAAAGAGATATTATCTCTCATATAAGGCTCCAGCCTTATATGGGTTGTTGTTATAGGATTTGAGGTCAACCTAAATTATAGAATAAAAGACAGGACACTGTGAAGAGGATCAGAAACATGTTATGTCCTACTGAGGAATTTGGGTTTTATCTTGGAAGAAATAGGAAAAAGTTGCTTTCTATAAATCTGTTACAGATTGTTTAACCTGGATAGAACTAAAGTGTTGGAAAGAGTATCTAAAATTTCACAGAAAGTAATCTACTGATTATGACACGGTGTAATGATTTAAACCTATGGGGAAAGTAAAATAAGGACAATGTCCTGAACTCTTCATGTGGTGTTTCAGGGTACGGGTGTTACCAGACAAAGAGGGTCCAGTCACCTGTCACTGTCAGCTAACATGCAGAGATAAAGATACGTGCACCAAACTTTATTTGTCAGAAGGTCAGGCAACTCAGAAGAATAGTAAGAGTAGCCTTTCCAAGACTTTTCTGATCTTCTATTTCCACCATTATGGTTTTATACACTTAAGTTCAAAATTAAGACCATGTTAACCTTATTTTATCTTATCTTACACAATAATGAGTGGAACCCATGACTCATAGTAAACAAAAATCACTATAACCTATGATCCAAAACAAGATTTCAATTGAAAAGTTAATCTCTTAAATCAATCCACTTAAACTATTCAAGATAGGCATCTTTAGGGTGGAAACTAAATTTACAAAATAGTAACATTGGGAGATAGGGGGTGAAGGTCATCTAGGATCTAATGTGATCAGAGCATCTGTGCCATGGCTGCCCTAGCCTGACAGACTCCATCTTATTCTTACCATATGTACTTTTATTTCCCATTCCTATGACTAAATTTTATGTCTATGAAATGAATTTTACATGAAAATAATGACTACAGCTTACTGCAGTTGTCCTGAATTGAACTTATTTGGGCAAGAGATAGGTTTAAAGTTATACTGGGAACAATATTCAGCATAGCTAATAAAAGACAACAAGTGGTGCACTAAATATAATAACAAAGATGTCTGAGAATAATATACTTCTCATTCCAACAGCTAAAGCTTGTAACCCTTTGTCTCCACACAGTTCTGCAGTCCACTCATCTAGCTTTATTCGCTGGGTTTTCTCAGGGGAATAAGTCTAGATGTGCAAATGAGGTAATCCAAACAATTGACTGCTGTTGGGATTGCAAATAGGCTGTGCCAGAGGTAAGTCTACTTTCTCTTGAGTTCATCAGGTCTTTCTCTCCAAGTCCTGAATATAACCTGTTTACCAGTTGGAATGTATGTAGGTTTCAGTAAGCAGGGCATGGGGGCTCTTTTTAAGCAATTCAGAGTGTGGTCTAGTGTAGCTCAGGAGGTAGCCAGACTTGCCATGACAGAGATCAAAGGTCATCTGCTGGAGGCCTTGAAAAAGTCAGAAAGGCATCTTGGATAGAGGGTGCAAGCCCAGCTGAGTAAGTTCCTTGGTCTGGGTGGGTCCATTACTGGAATGCAGGATCTGGAAAATATATCTCAAAAACTACACCAGGGTAAAGAAGTAAACAGAGGCTCAATCTAGCTTCCTTACACTGACAGGGACAAAGTCAGGGTTGTGTCCAGGGTAAACAATTTAGCAGCCACTTACAAAAATCCACACGTTCTGGATTCAAGGCTAAGAGTTACCTGATAAGAATATTAGTATTCTTATTTACAATCTTAGTATAGTTCTTAAGATAATAGTTTTAAGATTCCTATAGAACTGATCTGAAATTCTGGGCAATTCCAGTGAATATTCCTGAAAATCAGTTGGGTGTGGGGCCACTTGAGAGTCTCTGTTGTAGCCACACCACTGGGAATTTTTTATTCAGGTTCTAATTTATTCCAAAGTATCTATTTAGAAATAGCAGATAGCCTTTAATACTTCTGGGGCAGTCATCCCAAAATATGTTAGACAGGTACCTTGGGGTACATATTTTTACCTTTTTTTTTTTTTGGTGCCCACATTGAAATGAGAAGATTTTTACATATTAAAACCTAATATGTTATATTAGGGCTAAGAAGCAGGAAGAAAAAAACAAATTGTAACAAATCTGAGAACTATATATAATCCTATATTCTTTGGCTAGTCTCTCAGTCCTGTTAACAGATCAGTTTAGTTAAACAGCTATGTCTCATTCTATGAGCTAGCATTGCAGACAAGGCTGGAATCTAACACAGGTGGGCCACAGTTTCTTACTTTTGAACTATATTTTTCTCTCTTTAAGTTCCCAATTTATTAAAAACAAAGTACAGCAGAATTAATGTATTTGCCAAAATAAACTGTACTTTTACTATATTGGGTCTGATTATTTGCATAAAGTGCAGTAAGAATAATTATTAGCCATCTAGTCTTTTCTTAAAATTGGCTAGAACCTTTTATAAGGAATCACAGGTTAGACTTGATAGCCCCTCATGAGCCCAGGTTTCATCTGTGCCATTAGATACCTGTATGTGTTAGATAAATTCCTCTTCTCTCAAAACAACTTGGGATTTCCAGATTTGCCAAAAAGTGACATTCTTTACTCACAGCAGATTAGAAAATGTTATTAATGAGGTATATGGCCACTTTTTCAATGTGCTTTTTTCTTAGCCTTATAAAGTCAACCTTAATTCCTTAATACAATCTGAATACCTCTGAAAATGTCATTTTAGTCAAAGCCTTTGTAAAATAACCAATACCTTTTATTGCATCCTATAGAAGAAAACATTCTTATTGAACTTATATAAATAACTATATTGTGAGAAATTAAGAATACCTATAAATGGTGTTCAAGTTCCAGAGAAATAAAGGAGAGAGAAAAATATATATTTTAAATTTAGCTAATATGTACATACATTGCTTAAAGCTGTAAATAGCTCACAAGATGAAAAAAAGTTTTTTGACTTCTGGAAAATAGAACACAGATAGTATCAGAAATATTTTAAACAAAAGGTCATAAAAAATTAGTTCAGTCTTGTGTAATTCTTTTTTCTATTTTAGCTTTCTAATTAAAGTCCTGGAAGTTTGCTTTCAGTTTAATGGCATATGATCTTTAAAGTTATCAGTAATTTGTATTTAAGAGGACCTGTCAACCTTTCTATTATTTTCCCTGAAGGACAAACTTTAGACTTAGCCAGTTGCAAAAACCTCTTCTGAGATGAATCAAAAATTATTAATGATAATATAGACTAAGACAGACTAACATTTTATAATATTAAAACACATGCATATATACATATGAACATAACCCACAGAAAATTAACTACCATTTCATATTTGACAATGTTTTCTATACAGCTTTAACACACCAGATAAGCCTAATATATCTTTCTCAGACTTTAGTGGTCTTAATATTTAAAAAAGACCAAGTTCAGAGTTTTAATTTGGTACAGTTTTTCAAATATCAAAGGCTTGAAACACTTGTTCAAACAGGATCAGAAGCCAAAAGATTGTAAAGGCAATACATAGCTTGGATCACAGGCAAATTCCTTCACAAATTTTTTTTTATGAGTTTTATTTAACCTGCACAATTTACAAGTGTCCTAAACCATTTTTCCCTGCCTTTCTCTTTTTTAAATAACAGGTCATTCTGTTTCAGGACAAAATTTACCACATAAGATCCTTTATTATACAATGCTATTTTTCTTCTGTTTAAACTTCTTACTCCCAAAGTTTTGTTCACAAAACAGGATCACAGTTTACTATAGAGTTAATCATTCACTTAACCAAGCTGATAATTAGAAGATTTAAAAAGCAAAAATGTTATTCTTTCACAGAGAAAAGACTCAATTTCTCATACAATCTAAATAGCTTACAACTGACTCAGAGAGTTTATGGAACATAAAATGACCTTAAGGGTTTAAATTACTGGAAAGTGTTCTGAAACCACACTATAGACCAAATCCCTGATGTTTTTCCTGGTTCTCCTAAGTCTCACATGGCCACATGGCATCAAAGATGGTTACAAAGGGCAGACCTATGTGTGTCTTTAATTCATTTACCAGGTGCAGAGTTCAAGACAGAAAGCAGAAAGACTGGAGTGGTCAATTTCTCTCAGAATAGCAAAGTTGGAGCAAGGAACGGGCCATGTGGGCTAGATTTTGCTTTGTAGGTGCTAGCACAGGCAAGAAGAACATATCCTGAAGCCTAACCACAGCCACCTACTTAAATGACCTCGGAATTCAGAGGCTCAAAATCAAGAGCATAAGCTCACAGTCCACTCCAGAAAAATTTAGAAATATTACCAAAGTGGCATTTCTATAATCTTTAAGCATTTGAACTTTAATAACAGGTTTAATACTAATTTTATTTGTCAAAGAATACTAAAGTCACTTGAACAAAAAGGCATTTGAGTTATTTTTTGTTTTCCTCATAAAATATTTGATGTAAGTGCTTACATCTTCTTTTTCAAAGCCAATTAATTATAGATCTTTTGCATATTTTGATAGTGAAATATCACAGGTGCATGACATATACAGACACACAAAGAGACAAACATACAGAAAGAAGCAGAATTTGTATTTGCTGGCTTTTAAACATATATTTTTATTTAAACTATTAATCTCAATAACTTAAGATAACAGTTTACCCAGGTTTTAGTTAGTTTTTTCAACCATTTTTACACCCTGTATATAGTCTTAATTACTGCTTTTAAACTCATAAATTCTATAAAGAAAAAATAAATCTAAGTATTTTAACCAGACTTGTTATTTTAAACAATGTAACATCATTATAATAATTCAAGGATCCATCCAAAAGCTACTTTTCTCCAGTGTCAAGATGATATATAAGCTAGACTGTATTATAGTAAAATTTCATGAATTGTGAAATTTCATAGTTATGAGGTGTGCCCATTCTGAGACCAATCAGACTGAATATTTCCAATGGTCTGTCATTCAGGATTGAGGCCTGAGCTCCCATAAAAAACACCACATTCAGAAATACCAGATTTCTCGAGAACAAAGCCATAGCTGAAGAGAAGTCAAGTTTTCAGTGCACAACCAGAATGAAGCAAGTGGACCTTAGTGATTAGTGATGGCAGGTGCATGAGAACAGATTTCCAAGACCTCCAGGAGAAATTTCCTGGCAGTGTTGAGTACTGGAACATTTTACCTTTGGGGTGCCTGCCAGCAGCACTTACACAGCACTTATCAGAGCAGTCTAGGGTTCCTTTGTGGTTCCCAGAAAAAGAACCAGACAAAGAGGGTTCAGCCGCCTGTCACTGTTAGCCACTATGCAGAGATGTGGATAGGTCCACCAAACTTTGTCCAAAGGTCAGGGGACCCTGGAGAACAGTGAGAGTAGCCTCTCCAAGACTGTTCAGATATTCTTTCATTTCCAACATTAGAGTTTTATACATTTCAGTTCAAAGTGAAGTCCATGTCAATTCTTATCTTAAACAATAATCAGCAGAACTTATGACCCATAGTAAAGAATAATCAGTATAACCCATGACCCAAAACAACATTTCAATTCAAAAGATGATCCCTTAAATCTCTCCACCTAAACTACTCAAGATGGTCATCTTTAGTGTGGGAGCTAAATTTACAAACAGTGAATGGAAGACTGGTGAAGGTTAGTCAGGACCTAAACCAACCAGAGCA
>CAUYQV010022862.1:0-24768 GCA_963574575.1 Galagoides demidoff
TTCTCTGTGGATTCTGGTTATAAGCACCATTTGTTGAATAGGGAATCTTTTCCTCATTCAATGTTTTTAATTGGCTTGTCAAAAATCATATAGCAGTAAGTAGCCGAGTTCAGCTCTTGGTTCTCTATTCTGTTCCATACATCTACCTCTCTGTTTTTGTGCCAGTACCATGCTGTTTTGATCACTATCAATTTATAGTATAGTCTGATGTCTGGTAATGTGATCCCCCCATGCTTTGTTTTTGTTTCTGAGTATTGTTTGTAAACTTCCAGAAAAGTTACAAAAATAGTGCAGAGTTCCCATATGGAATTTATCCAACTTTATCTAATGTTAGTCCTTATCAAAACTAAGAAATTAACATTAGTACAAGGATATTTGCTAACTATAAACTTTACTTCAAATTTCACAGGTATTTCTGTTAATGTAATTTTTATGTTCTATGAATCTTTCCCAGAATCCCATATTAAATTTATTTACTATTTCTGATTTATGTCTCACAATCTGTGACACTTTATTAAGTTTTCCTTTTCTTTCGTGACCTTGATAGTTTTCAGGAGAGTTGCTCGGTTATTTTGTAGACTGTCCCTCAATTTGTTTTTTATTCTGATATTATCTCATTACAATATTGCGATTATACATTTTTTAAGGACTATCACAGAATGATGCTATAGTCTTCTCTGTGTGTGTCATATTAAGCATTTCATCATGTTTATAGTTTTATTACTACTGATGTTGAACTTGATCATTTGGTTAAGTTGGTTCTTTCTGGGTTTCTCCATTATAAAGTTACTATTTTCTCCTTTGAGATTAATAAAAGTCTGGGGAAGAAATGTTAGGACTGTGAAAATATCCTCTTTCTCATCAAACTTTCTCACAGAAGTTTTTGCATGCGTTCCTGGTATGGATCTTGTCTACAAAATATGCTACTTCTGCAGATCTTGTTTGCCTAATAATGACTTTTTATTCTCTCTATTCCTTTTTAATCTTGTTAATTGGAATTATTCTGCAAGAAAGAGTTGCCTTTCTTATCCATTGATTTATTTACATTAGTATCAACTTATAAGTACTTATTTTATTATAAGGGTTAAAGTTCAACACTACTGTTATTTCTTTTCTTGCTCAGTTTGTTTCATCTTTAACATTTAGGGTTTCCTTCAGGTTGGCTCTTGTGTCCTTTTGACAAGCTTTTGTGTTTGTTGCTTCTTGACTTTCTAGCACCATAGAATATTCCAGGACCTTCGTGGTTTTCCTTGCCCCAGTCCTAGATTTAACCTCATCTCCAAGGTAAAAACTTTGCTCGTTTCTTTTTATTGTTATTATTAAATCATGCATTACTTGTGTACAGTAATGAAATTATGGGGTACAATGTGCTGGTTTTATATACAATTTGAAATATTTTCATCATGCAATGTAATTTCTGAATGGCTAACCCACACCTCTCTGGGAAACACATTTATTAACTGTACTACAACATTTTAAATTATCTTTTTAAATTTTAGTATTTAAAATCTTTTTAAAGACATTGTTATCTTTTTAAATTTTAGTATTTCTATACACTAGAACAGGATACAGCCTTTATACACAATAAGGTAGATACGTACCTTCCAACGTAGAAATATAGGTGTACTACTGCATAAAAAACCAAAGTGCAGAGCATTTACATAATTATTCCATTTATGTGCTATAAAATATAAATGCATCTAATTGTGTTTTTTAATTTTTTTTAAAATTTTGCACTATAATCCATTTCGTTTACATGGATAGCTTTTATAATGCTTCAGTCATGGTAGTAAGTAAGTGTGCCTATCACTAGAATAGTGCTCATTATACCTGTTGGGTAGGTTTTCCCCATCCCATCCTCCCTCCTCCCCACTGCTTGATTTCAATTGGGTTTGATGTCATTCAGTGAAGAATATAATAGAACTTAATGACATTATTTTTGTTGTTTTCCTTGTGGCTGTTGTTTCTTGACCAGATACTCTTTTCCAGATTGGTTCTTCTATGCTTTTCTTTCTTCCCCACCACTCTAGTGTGGCTATTTTATTTTTAATAGAGGTGGTTTCTTTGCTTTAGAGTTTATAATGTATTTTGATTTCATCTCATGTTCTTGTTGGTTTTAGCAATTTTTAGTACTTGAAGGACTAAAGTAGGCATTAACTATCAGCTAGACATTAATTATGTTATGTAGACATTAATATAATTCTGAAAGTCTGAGATATAAAACAGTTATACTTAGAGAAGTATTATCTTTTCCTTATCTCTTCTTCCCTATTCCCTTTCTCCCCTTATTCCCCACTTGTCCTTTTCCCCACTCAATCCATCCCAGGATGTAACCCATTTCTTTAGTACCCCGTTTACCCTTCCTATAGTTTTTACAGAAGTGCTCGCGAACATGTGTATTCTTTTGTATACATTTCTTTCTTACATGAAGGGTGGCATACTGCAAATATTCTTTTGCACTTTGCTTTTTTACATTTAAAACTGTGTCAGAAATCATTCCACTGCTTATTGTTATGGCTGACATACTAGGTTTGGATGTTTTTAGTTTTGTGTTTTTGTTATGTTGCTATGTTCTTCTGTGTGAAATATGTTATTCTGTGTACGTTTGGTATTTAGGGAGGTTTGTTGTCTTGATCCTTTTATCTCTGTACATTGTCACTAACAGAATTTGGACTTTAGAAACCTTGTGTGTGGCTCAGCGCCTGTGGCTCAACTGGCTAAGGCGCCAGCCACATACACCTAAGGTGGCGGGTTCGAATCCAGCCCAGGCCCACCAAACAACAATAATGGCTACAACCAAAATATAGCCAGGCATTGTGGCGGGCGCCTGTGGTCCCAGCTACTTGGGAGGCGGAGGCAGGAGATTCGCTTGAGCCCAGGAGTTGGAGATTACTGTGAGCAGTGAAGCCATGGCAATCTACCCAGGGGGACAGCTTGAGGCTCTGTCTCAAAAAAAGAAAAAAAGAAAAAAAGAAACCTTGTGTGTTTACAGAAAAGATGCAAAGATAATGTTAAGAGTTCTTCTAAAACCCTTACCCAATTTCACCTAATGCTAGCATTTTACATTCCATGGCACATTTTTTCAAAACTAAGAAACAAACATTGGTACATAATTAACTAAACTCCAGAGTTTATGAAATTGCAATCATTCTTACACTGTCTTTTTGTTCTTCCAAGATGCAATCCAGCCAGGGTCCCCACATTACATTTATTTACCCTGTTGCCCCATTCTACACTGTAATCTCTCAGTCTTCTTTTCTTGTTCTTTATGACCTTGATGGTTTTGGAGAGTATTGTGAGACACCTTGTAGAATGTCTATCACTTTAGATTTCTTTGCCGTTTTCCTCACTATCAGATGGGGACGGTGGGTTTTGGATGGAATACCACAGAGCTGAAATAATCATAATTTTTGACCCAGAGTATCGAGGATAAACAATATTAACATGACTTCTAGTGAGGTTGTTACCCTTCATCATTAAGTCAAAAAACTTTTTGCCAGATTTCTCCATTCTAAAATAAAATTCCTTATGCTTGCATGTAAGACTAAATCTAGCACTCAAGGATGTGAGAAATTAAGATCTACCTCTTGGAGGAGAACAGATTCACTTATATTATTTAGAATTCATTTTTAAGGAAGTGTGTGCCATCTTTTCCATTTATTTGTTTATCTACTAGTTTATTTACATCACTGTGGGATCATGTATATTCACATTTAAATTATAATCTAATAATATGTGATTTCTTTCTTTCTTTCTTTTTTTTTTTTGCCATGTCATCACAGCTCACAGCAACCTCAAACTCTTGGGCTTAAGCAATTCTCTCTCTCTCTCTTTTTTTTTGTATTAAATCATAGCTGTGTACTTTAATACTGTCATGGGGTATAGTGTGCGATTCTCTTGCCTCTGCCTCCCAAGTAGCTGGTATTACAGGCGCCTGCCACAATAACTGGCTATTTTTTTGTTGTAGTTGTCATTGTTATTTGGCAGGCCCAGGCTGGGTTCAAACCCACCAGCCCCAGTGTATGTGGCTGGTGCCCTAACCGCTGAGCTATAGGCACTGAGCCAATATGTGATTTGTTTTGTTGCTCAAAATAAACTTAATTTTCCATAATAAAATATAAATTTATGACATATCTCGTATTTTATACTTTATATCATAAACACATTACATGTGAACATATAATTATATTTATTTATAAATAAAATATATTAAAATATATGAATATATACATACTAAACTACTAAATGGAAATATAATATAAAAATATACAAATAATCATGTATTATATATTACATAAATAATATATTTATGTTTAATTTTGTTAAATGCATATAACACAAGATACAATATAGAATTTGTATTTTATATAACAAATGTAAACATAAAAATATTTTTGTATATAATATTATGTGATTTGTTTTATTGTTCCACTTTGGGCCACTGAGAGTGCTCTCAGATTGACTTCTGTCATGTCCCCATCCGTGTATTTTTTTTTTTTTGAGACGGAGCCTCAAGCTATCCCCCTGGGTAGAGTGCCATGGCATCACAGCTCATAGCAACCTCCAACTCTTGGGCTCAAGCGAGTCTCCTGCCTCCGCCTCCCAAGTAGCTGGGACCACAGGTGCCCGCCACAATGCCTGGCCATTTTTTGGTTGCAGCCATCACTGTTGTTTGGTGGGCCCAGGCTGGGGATTCGAACCCGCCACCCTAGGTGTACATGGCTAGCGCCTTAGCCGATTGAGCCACAGGCGCTGAGCCTGTATTTATTTATTTATTTATTTATTTGCTTTCTGACGCTACAAGATGCTCCACATTCATCTTGTTTTTCACCTCCTCCAACCTTGAAATCCACCATTTTCCCAAGGAGCTCTAGTTTCTATAATTGGAGAGAAGTATTTAGAAACCAAGATCTGGCTACAGAGTATGCTTTGCTGCTGAGTTGCCATTGTTTCTAGCTCCTCCAATAGACAGAACTAGGAAGTGTTTTTGTGAAGGGGCTTGGGGTCCCCGGGTTAGGGGGTTTGGCATGAGTAATGAAGGGCCTTGCCACAAAGTCTCTGTCAGGGGACTGAGGAGCTCTGGGAGGAGCCCTCCTGAGTTAACCTCAGTCAGTATTTAGGATCACAAAGCAGGAAAAAGTAGTGAAAAGTTACTTATCAGACATCAGCATTAAAAAAGAGGGAATTTGGAAAGGGTCAGACAGAGTTTCACCAATTTGTTATGCAAAATCTGAAACCTTAAACAAGACCTCTGCCTCTAGTGTCAAGAGACCTTTGGAATCTTGAGAATTTTTACCATAACCATTAGGCCTGGTATTGCCACACCTCACATATACATTCTCCCTTGGAGGCCAGTTTTCTGATCTGCTCTGCCTACACAATTCACGTGCCATTCTAGGGAATGAGTCTTATGCTAATGATCAGGGCTGTTTTTCCTCTACATTTATGTATACTAACTCTTGCATATATTTTTGTAAGGATAAGCTTAGTCTCTTGTTTTTTCATTTAACCTTTTACTGCTTGGTTTGGTATTTTTTTCCTTGGTTTCTTTTGGGTTTGTTCATTTTTTTCCCTAATATTTTTTTTTGAAATTTACCTATATTATATCACTATCAACATTTTCTGCATTCTTTTTTTTCTTCTCTTTTTTAAAAGATGCATCATTTTTCTTTGGGGGCAATATATTGCATTTGTAAATTAGTTTTCTATCCTTATTTCCACCTAGGTTCTAGTCTTACGTGTACATTTCTGTTTTTAAATGCTCATCATTAGTCTTTTTGCTGGTGTTATCACTGTCCTCTTGTATGAAATTCATCCTCTAGGAGATTCCTCAAGAAAGGCTAATGGATGCAGAATTCTTTAAGTTCTGTTATGTTGAAAATTATATTTCAATAACAATTTTAGCAATTGTGTTTCCATGTAAAGGACCCCTTGGCTCAATATAATAGCGTTGGGTGAAAGTTTTTTGCCAAATGATTTAATATTTTAAATATATTTTATAGTAATTTTAGATTTACAGCCAAATTGCAGAGCTGGTACATGGTTCCTATAGACCCCATACCCAGTTTCTTGTGTTATATTATATTTGTCACAGTGAATGAATGAATACGGAAGCATTATTATTAGAAGTTCATACTTGATGGAGATTTTCCTGGTTTTATGTAGTGATCTTTCTGGGTTCCAGCTCCCATCAAGGCTACCACATTATCCTCAGTTGTCATTTCTCCTTAGACTCCTCTGCACTGTGATAGTTTCTCAAACTTTCCTTGTTTTTGATGACTGTGACAATTTTGAGGACTACCGTCAGGGATTTTGTATATTGTCCCTCTGTTGTGGTGTGTCTGATGTTTTTCTCATGATTAGATTGATTACAGGGGTTTAGGTAGGAAGACCACATAGATAAAACGCCATTCTTATCACATCAATGGTACATGCTATCAATATGACTTAGAACTCTTGATATTAACCTCAGCCACAGAGCTGAGTTAGCTTTTGTCACATTTTCCTACTGTAAAATTACTTTCTTCCCTTTTAGAAAGAAGTCACTATTTGCTCTTCACATGCAGGAGAGGAAAATCATGGTCCATCTCCTTGGGTGTGAAGTACCCACAGAAATTATTTGGAATTCTTTTGCACAGAATATTTGTCACTTCTCTTACATTATTTATTTATTCAAATGTTTATTTATATCAGTATGGACTCATGGGTATTTACTTTAGACTTTGTGTCAAAGTCCAGTACTGCTTTATTTATTTTGTTGCTCATATCATTTCACCTTTATCCATTGTGAACTTTTCCATTGGCTCCTATGTCCCTTTGGCATATTGCCATCGTTGTGTATGCATGGGTCTGTGTGTTTGAGCATTTCCTTACTCTCTGGCACTGTAAGATGCTGGAAGCTTTTATCGTATGTGTCATAGCCCTTTAGTAAACCATTTTTCCAAGAAGCTCTATTTTCTCTTATTGAAGAATTCTGTTGGACACCAATTTCTGGGTGCTAAGTGTACTCATGGCTATTAGGTATCATTGCTTCTAGGCCCTCTTGGTGGACAGATCAAGGAAATGTCTATTATTATATTAATACTAACTCACGAATACATGCATATTTAAAGATATTTCTATGTGTAATTGTCTATACCTATATTAAGCTAAGTATGAGTTCACAATGATGTTCCTAACTTCAGTGCTTTACCACATAGATAATTCCAGCCTTTTCTCCTTGCTGGTCTGTAACTAATAGAAATTTAGCTTCCACTATCTGTCATTCATTTGCTTAAATGTTTAATTCCAGTGTATATGAACAGTAGTTACAGAATTATTAACCCATTTCCCTATATGAGACAACTTTATCAACTAGATTACAGTGCTTAAATCTTCTTTTGTCTTTCATTTCACTGACCCCACTCATTTGCAAAATTACCTAGAATAGCACTCCCTCTCCTTCTTCAATGGAGTTGTATCATGTATTTGTAATAAAGTTAGACTCTTTTCTCACAGTCTAAATTCCATCCTGAAATCTCCCATACTCTTAAATGATTTTTAAAATTTTATACTTTGACGCTTACTAGTTGTGCTGTAAAGTTCTGTGGTTTTTAAAAAATGCACACCCTCATTTATCCACCATTAAAGTGCCATATAGAGTAGCTTATATGACTTAAAAGAAATCCTTGACACTCACCTATTAAGCTATCCTGACACAAGACCCATGGCAACCACTGGTTTAATTACCATCCTTAGAATTGTACTTTTCCCAGAACATCATGTAAATGGAACCACTATGGTTTGTGGCCTTTTCACATTAGCTTATTTTACTTAGCAGTGTGCACTTCCGATTCATCCATGTCTTAGTGTGTCTCGATAACCCGTTTATTCTTTTTTATGAGACAGAGCCTCAAGCCGTCCCCCTGGGTAGAGTGCTGTGGCATCACAGTTCACAGCAACCTCCAAATCCTGGGCTCAAGCGAGTCTCCTGCCTCAGCCTACCAAGTAGCTGGGACTACAGGCGCCTGCCGCAATGCCCGGCTATTTTTTGGTTGCAGCCATCCTTGTTGTTTAGTGGGCCCCGGGCTGGATTCGAACCTGCCACCTTAGGTGTATATGGCTGGCAGCTTAGCCAACCCATTTGTTCTTATTGCTGAATAGTATTCTATCATCTAGATATACCAGAGTTTATCCATTTACCTACTGAAGGACATCTTGGTTGCCTCCTCTTTTTGGAGATTTTGAATTAAGTTGCTGGAAGCATTTGGGTGGACCTGTTTTTACATTAGTTGAGTAAACACTTTGAGGGATGATTTGCTGGATTATATGACAAAACTGTGTCTAGCTTTGTCAAAAATTTCAGATTATCTTTTAAAGTGCTGTATTATTCCATCTTGCATTCCTAACAGAAGAGAATGAGATTTCCTGTTACTCCTTATTTGTTTTCTATGTTCCTGATTTTATAGGTTTTTTTTTTTTTATATTCTTAAGTCTTTGTTTTAGCCTATTCAGTTCTTTAGGGAGTGTAGAATTAACAAATTGACATTTTGATCCTGCTGAAGGTTGTTTTTCAGAGTTGGTCTTTAGTTGATACGAGTAAAATTTAATTTCTTGATTCTGTAACTATTTCCCTATGAACATTAATTTCCTCTTGTGCATCTTTATGGCACTGGGTGATTTATAAGATTCCCAGTTTAATGGTGCCTTTATTGTCTGTCAATCTTGCCAAGTCCAGGGTTTCAGGTGGCTTTTTGTTTTGTTGGCTTTGCTTTCTTTATTTTAGTGGCAACAAAGGGGTTGCAAATCTTTGATTTCATGTTTTTTATTCTCCCTTTCAGCAACCAATTGCCATAGCGTGCTGTGCTTCTTCCTTCTTTTTAGCATTTATCTTCCTCCAGAAGCTAAAGAATTATGAAACTGTCTCTTTAAATTTCTTTTTTTTCATTATTATTATTATTATTTTATTAAATCATACCTGTGTACATTAATGCAGTCATGGGGTACAAAGTGCTGGTTTTGTATACAATTTGAAATATTTTCATCAAACTGGTTAGCATAGCCTTCGTGGCATTTTCTTAGTTATCATGTGAAGATATTTATATTCTACATTTAGTAAGTTTCATGTGTACCCTTGCAAGATGCACCGTAGGCGTGGTCCCACCAATTACCCTCCCTCCACCCATCCTCCCCGCTTCCCTGTCTCTTTAAATTTCATGTGCATGTGTATCCCTATACATTTCTTCTGGACCTTGAAGTCAAGGTTATTTTGAAATTCTTTAGTGCAGTTCATACTCTGATCTGCCTGGAGAGTTTGCTATTACATTTAGATTTGGGGTTGGTTTGATCTATCGCGTGCATATTACAAATCATCCTTGGGCCACTTTGCTAGCCTCAGTGCCCTTCAGTTTTCTTCACTGTGCACTTGCTCATCACAAAACCCGAAAACAGGGCAGGGGTGGGACGGCATGAATGGGAGACATTCTGTGCTATGTTTTATGGCTCTTGCCCTCTTTCCTCAATCATTTTGCACTTCCAACATTAGCTGTCTCAAAATAATGCTGAGGCATGATTTTAGTGTAGAATGTTCATAGTTCTAAAATTACTGCCCATAATTTGAAAAGGGAATGTTCAGAGTGGATAACTACACATTGTCTTCAGCTACCCGAAAGTTTTACTGCTCTCTCGCTCTCTCTAAGTCTCTCTCTCTTCCTTTTTTATTGTTTTGATGTTCATCACAGAATACCGAATTTTCCATAGATAATTGCAAGGTAAAGAGTGTAGGTTGATAGTTTTGGGTACAAGCTTTGGACTCAGACCTGAGGTAGAGTTTTGGCCTTTTAACTTTTTCTTGGGAAAATTATTTAACCTCCTTGAACCTCACTTGCTTGTTGAAATATGGCTACTAAAAAACCTATTTTATAATCTTAGTGTATGGATTAAATTAGAAAACAATATGAAAAGCATTCAAGTGCATGTGTAGAAGTTTCTCAAATGTTAAATCTTAATGGAGAAGTATCAGTGTGATAGTTATAGTTGGTTTGCATAAATTACACTTACAAACTCCATTTAGTAGTAAGTTCAGCCATTACTGAATATACAACATTAGAGTCCTACTTGCATATTGCACTGTGGAGAGAAAGCACTCTAGGTTTTTAAGCCATAGAAAATGCGGCATTTAAACTGAATATGACAAACAGAAATAACAAAATGTTAGTAATAATCACATATAGCCATGAGAAGTACAATCTGGCAAAGTTTTTTCTAGTAGATGCTTAGCTGGAAAATTGTGATTATAGAGACAAAATATTTGTTTTTCACTCTATGCTTTTTGAATCAACATTGAGAGGAAAGCTGATCAAGAGAAAATATTAGAACTTCTTATTTGATTAATGTTCTGGGAATGAAATGCTATAATTTTTACAAAGTGCTCATTAACTCATTTCTTGTACATGGATGAATTTATTCCTGCCTATTTTTCCTTCCAGAGCATTTGAAATGATCATTAGTCTGCTCTACTAGTTTTATGTAAAGTATTCTTGTATTCATGTAATAAGGAAATAAGTAAGGAACGTTAGCTTTACAGTTCTGCTTTTTGGTTCACTAGTAATTTGTCCATTAAAATACTTTTTTCTCACAGATCTAATCTTTTAATGAATATAGCAGAATTTTAAATTGATGTAATGGTGATTTCATGAACATCTTGGGCAAAATGAATAATGTGCTTGGATAATGTGCAGATAGCAAACTATAAAAATAAGTAAAAACAAGCTTTCGGTCAACTTTTCCCTCAAATTTCCATAGGCTTTGATCATTCTAAATAACACTTGAATTGAAAACCTATGGATATTTTGGAAATTTAAATTTTATAATGGATTTTTTTTCCAGGCTACTCGAAGCATATTTTTTCCCTAGAAATATGAAGCTACTTTGTAACGTTGTATGTCTGTGTTTTATGAGAATGCCAATATTTAGTTTGTGTAAAGAGAAAGCATGTATTTCAATTTGTCTGGTCCTACAAAAACATTAAATTATGAATCAAGACATCAAAGTTGTGCAGCACAGACCCCCACAAATTTTGACTGACATTTCTAGCATGGGAGGGAAAGGGAGGGGGGAGGATGGGTGGAGGGAGGGTAATTGGTGGGACCACACCTACGGTGCATCTTACAAGGGTACATGTGAAACTTAATAGGTGTAGAATATAAATGTCTTAACACAATAACTAAGAAAATGCCGTAAAGGCTGTGTTGACCAGTTTGATGAAAGCATTTCAGATTATGTGTAAAACCAGCACATTGTACCCCATGATTGCAATAGTGTACACAGCTATGATTTAATTTTAAAAAAGGACTATCTAACAACAACAACAAAAATTCAAGCTGTTGCCACTAAATGCTCTGACCTTAAATTAAGGCTATATAATTTCACCTTAAAGTATAGGCTTATCTATGCTATATAGATAGAACAAAACACTCAGATGTGACATTTTCTTAGAATGCAGCAGGAAGAAGATAATTTTATAAGATATTGCCACGTCACTTGCTAAGGAATGGATTCTAAAAGCAACTTGGCAAAATTTTGAAAAGAATGTCACTCTTCTGGTAATAGCTTCCCCTTTTCTGACCAGTTTTCAAATCACACTGCCAGTGACATCAGGTTACCTGCTTTGTTCCAAAATTCCTAGAGTAAACTGACCTCCTGTAGGGGAATCCCATTTAAAAAAAAAAGCCGCAACCTGATAATTCAGCTTTTTAATGAATGCATGTTTAATGGTGAGACAATAGCCACATTGACATAGTACTCTGCCCCCCCCCCACTGCATTGGGCCAGAGTGGGGCTGGTAGACATGGTCCACAGAAAGAAGCTGCAGTGAATTGCTTCCTAGGTAATAGCTTGTTGTACCTCTTTACGGCACTGCACTTTTCAAAGTTATGTATGATTCCGCTTAACTGGAGCTGTTTGAAAGGTCTGGTCTGGTTTGATGTGTTGCTAGGCTCGTCTTGTTGCCCTTTAAAAAAGACAAAGGAGGCGGAAATGAAAGAAAAATCTAAGCCATAGAAAGTAGCTGGAGGAGAGCTGCTGTCTGGCAGGGTGAAAAGTCAAACCCCTAGTTTTAGAACTTTAGCAGAGACTAACAGAACATTTAAACACATGTTCATTTCTTTTTAAAGACACATTCATAAGAATTCTGTTTTATTTTGTTCCCTAAAAGCATATATTTTTTTTCCTAAGCTAGAAGATTTAGCTGTGCCATAAATATATGCTGCTGTCTCTAATAGAACTGCTGCAAAGAAAGCAAAAATATATCCATTAAATATAACTGAAAAATCATATTATTATCAGGGATATTCCAAGCATGAATTATCCTATTCCAAGGAACACAAAGCCCTTTCTGCGAGCAATTTATAGTGTGCAAAATTACGTTGGTGTTCATTAACAAGATAGATACCAATTTCACTTAGACATCTGGCTTAAGGTCCCATTAATATAGTTAAGGATTTGCATTTTTATCAATATCTTGCCCTATCATGAGTTAAAAAATGATTTATAATTTTTTTGTAGCCTGAACCAGTACTTAATGGGAAATTTGAATGTACATAATGGAACTCCAACCTTTTAGTTAAATAGATGCTATGTATAAAATTAGAAACTGGCTAGCATTGTTATAATTTTATTTTATTTTTTTTTTAGGTTTTTCATTTGAGATCTCCTGAGCATTGAAAAATTTGGGGAAAAATTATTTAAGATACAAGCCAATTCTTTTTAGTATATCTGTAATGCCTCCACATCCTAACCCAGGCAATGAACTTCTGTAAACCTTTGCACAAATGTTCACTGATAATTGATGTGAAAACAGCCAAAATATATTTGTGAGGTAATAAAATACATCTTCTCACTTGATTTGCCCTACACAAAGTTAGAAAGACATGAAGTAGCAAGGAGTTACTGAAAACCTGTATTCAATTCCTAAGAGGTGTTTCCAGGCTAAGATGTCTTAGTTTGGAGTCTAAGGACTCTGGAGTTTTATTGATTAAATTTAACCAATATGTGGGTTAGGGTAAGAAAAATTACATCTCTATTTTCACTAGCTTTTGATGAAAAATCAGCATTTCCTTTGACTTTGTCAGCATTAGAAAAAATAGCAAATTTTATGTCACCTATAAGTTGTTATAATCAAATTGAAATGTAGGTTAGGTTCCTCTTCCTTCAAAATTATGATTATTTTGGACCTGATGCTAGAACTTGTTATCCAATGTGTTAAAACTAAAGAAATATATTATGTTGTAAAAATTTAAAGCTATTTTGATAATTGTATTTCCATATAACTCTTTTTAAAAATTTTGTAATGAGTGTATTAAAATATCTATTTCAAATGCTCATTCTAAGAATAATATATGCAACTCTCTTAAAAAGAGTGTCTGACATACAGCATAAGCTATTATTGTCCAATTTCAGAGATCTCACCATTGTACTAGACATACGGAGCATATACCCAGGAAACTCAGCCAGATAAGGCAGATGGAATGTATAGCAAAATGAATACTAGAAGTGATCATTATTTCATTATTTCAGGGAGACATCAGTGTGGGTTGGTATTCTTCTAAGATGGTTTCATGGAAAAAAGAGATTGGCGTTAGCTATCTGGGTTTGACAGAGGAGTTCCCATAGCATCCTCAAACGCCCGAAGGAGGATTTATCACAATGTACACATGCACTGTTGATTATGAACAGTGTCTGATTTGGATTTGAGAACAAATTTGGGGAACCTGGAATCCTGGAGATGGGATAAAAGAGTGAATTATTTCAATGTACAGTCTCAAAATTGGCCTATGTTATTATTGCCAAAATTGATACTGTTCTATAGGCCAAGAAACAGAGCAGTATAGTATCATACATAAAGCATGGATTCCTGAATCAGCGAGGCATGGTTTCAAATTCTGTCTCTGGAGCTTGGGTCAAATTTGTTAAATTCTCTAACTTTTCTGATCTAGAGCAGTGGTTCTCAAACTTGACTGCATATTCTAATCCCTTGGGGGAATTTTATAAACTACTGATAGTGGGTCCCACTCCTAGAAATTCTGATTTCCTTGAAGTGGAATTGTGTGGTGTGGGCGTTGGGTTTTACTGCTGCTTGGGTGATCAGAATGTGTAGCCAAAGTCAAGAATATCAGAGAAAATACCCAGTATCCAACTATGCTAAATTCCATACATTTGACTGCTGGTATTTTCGATTTCTGTCCTAAATACTTGATGATGGCCTTCATTAGGAATTTTAACAAATGAGACTTTATAATGACAGGACTACTTATTGACATAAAACTGGAGGAAAAGAATGAGTATCTATTTTTCATGTATTCTTTTCTATTGTTATAATGATAGAATAAGTGGAGCTGGGCTTGAATAGAAACCCTGACGGACATTCCCCAGTTTACCTCGTTCCAGGAACTGAAGTTAATGTGTTATGTCATCGTGGTCTTCCTTGTCATCATCATTTTAGGCCTATTTATTTGGTTTTATAGACACTGAGAAAGTGTGTGGAAGAGAAAGGGAGTAGAATTGCAGGAAGGCGTGCTCATCTTGCTCTTCTCTAACTAGAAATAGCTGTTTTAATGGCTTTGAGCGAAACTAAGATACTCTTGTTCAGGCAGGGCTAATCTAAATAAGAGCTATCTTCCAGAGATACGTGGGATAGACACACTCCAGGAATGAGAAGCGTCCCAAGACTCCACCCCCAAAATTAGTAGAACAAAGTTCTCATTTCTTAATGCATATATTTAAAAGGAACTCTGCGTTTCTCTGGAAACCACATCAACACAGATCGAATGAACAACAGCACACACGCGAATGATATTTGGAGGTTTGCACATGTGTTACCGCTGACTATTAGAGCATGCATGCCAAGGGAAGGAGGAGCAGTGGGAGCAGTCTGCCCCAGTGTAGAGAGTTACTATCACTGACATTGGTTAGAATTTTCAGTGTCTGGTGATAGTTGAAAAATATCAACTTTTAGAAATTTTATCCTTATTTTCAAATTCTTTGAAAACAGTGTAGTACCTCGGTGCCTGCTCCCAGGATGGACCGTCTTTGCCACTCTGTACTTGCTATCCTACTGCTGTTCCAGTTGCCTTTAAATAAATCTCCACTGCACGTACTCAATTGCTAATGAACTTCCACAACATCATAATTTATCCATACATTTTTCAAAACATCTAAAACAAAATTTCTGTCAATACTGAGCATCTTTACATATGCTAAGATTTATTACCCCAAATTGAAACAAATCACTAGAGCCCCTTAAGATGGCATGAATCTCATCATAGAAATGAGTAGTCATACACATTGGCATGAGTATTTTGAAATCCACTCAATAAACCCTATTAAGATCAAGTGCCCTGGGAAGCTCAGTAGGACAGATTTACCCCAACATGGTCATCTCCTCCGTAAAAGTAATGCCTCAACTTCTTATGGTCTTTATCGTTCATTTTTATATTAACAATGTAGCAAATATTTAAAGTGGACCAAAGGATTTACTTAACCAGATGCCAAATTAAAAGCACCATCATGAACTGGCCCTCCCCTGGGCTCTCTGTTTCATTGTAACTCCTTTAATTCCTGCTGCTTGGAGACATTGTCACTCCTTTCCCACTAAGAGGTTTAAATTGGCTTTGTGTTATGCCTTCTAGCTTCTGATACAAAATTTATCTTGCCCCTGTTATTACATTCTCTCTTGCTTCCCATTACTCCTTTTTATCTGGAGAAACTAGGAAAGAGAACCTCAAGGCCTGGTAGAGAAGTCGAGAGTTCAAAATGCTCTTCACCGACATGAGACATTCAGCCAGAATGTGAGTAGGACAGTGGCGGTACATAATTGGTGGTAATGGAAATGTGAAAATAACATAGCAGAAATAGAAAAATATAATTGCTAACTGAATGTGGGATAAAAGTCAGTGATTACTATAAAACAGGAGGAAAATTTATCATGCTTTGCATTTCATTTTTTTGCATTACTATTAAAAGAATGAAAATAGGCTCAGCATCCCTATTGGTGATGGTGACAGCCACATACACTGAGGGTGGCAGGTTCAAGCCCAGCCCAGGCCAGCTAAACAATGACAACTGCAACAAAACATAGCCAGGCGTTGTGGCAGGCACCTGTAGTCCCAGCTACTTGGGAGGCTGAGGCAAGAGAACCCCTTGAGCCCAGGAGTTTAAGGTTCCTGTGAGCTGTGACACCATGGCACTCTACCGAGGGTGACACAGTGAGACTCTGTCTCAAAAAAAAAAAAAAAAGAGAAAATATTTCATTTGGTCTATTGGTCTATGTAATATATTATCTAATAGTAAAAAATTATTATTATTATCTATGAACTAAAATACTCCAGATATGTATCACGCTACAAGGTCTTGAAGCTAACTTCCAATGATATACAAAAACTAAGTTATATTAGAAACTTAATAATTGTACCTCCAGATTCTTAATGTAATTGACATAGGTAATATATATATATGCAATGTTATTTGAAAAATGGGAGGCTAGGATCAGCGCCTGTGGCTCAAGTGGCTAAGGTGCTAGCTACATATACCTAAGATGGCGGGTTCGAATCCAGCCAGGGCCCACCAAACAACAATGACAGCTGCAACCAAATAATAGCTGGGCATTGTGGCGGGCACCTGTGGTCCCAGATACTTGGGAGGTGGAGGCAGGAGACTTGTCTGAGCCCAGGAGTTGGAGGTTGCTGTGAGCTTTGGTGTCACAGCACTCTACCCAGGGGGATAGCTTGAGGCTCTGTCTCAAAAAAAAAAAAAAGAAAAGAAAGAAAAATGGGAGGCTAAACTACTCTTAAATTACCACACACAATAGGTAACATTATTAAAAAACAAACTAATAAAAATAACAAAATGTCAGCTATAAACCCCCAAATGAATATGCTGTAGAAAGAGGATTGAACTGAGAAAAAAACGTGCAGTTCTTATACAAGTTCTGCCAATAACCATCTGAGTGGCCTTGAGCAAATCGCTTAACCTCCCTGGCTTTCAAATTTCTTATCTGTAAATGAAAGAACTTGAGTAGATCATCTTTAAGATATTCTTTGTAGCTCTTGAAGTAAATTACTTTAAATACAGTCACTGTTTGACCTATAGCACTTTATTTAAGAATAGTCAGCTTTTATCTGTTTCCTACAAAAATATTTTATCTTAAATTCCTACATGCTATCTATCAAATTTGGGGGCTTTTTAGTAATGATGTTCGGATATAAATATTCTAATATAGAGATATCACTACATAGGTTAACCCTCTGGGATATCAGATGGCATTGAGGGGAACAAAGACGTTAATGAAATTCCTAGGAGTTAATCTTCTGTGTCTTAATTTATACCGTAGTATATTACATTTAATTTTCTGATTAAAGCAAAGAAAACCACTTCTTTCCATCTGCGATCAGTGCCACTCAATTTTATATATTCAATTCTGAAATTTGCTAAGAGTCACGAAGCTAGCCTAACCATAGATCTTTCCTGGCTTTATTTCCATACCTATAACCTGGGTAATTACTGATGTCTGGCTTACAGTGTGTTTCCATCACAGATTATATTAAATTCAAAATTTTCTTTATTAGCTACTATGTTTTTTAAAAGTTAGAACTTTTTCTTGGAAAGAGGAAAGATTTACCAGAATGTTGGCAATGTAACTCTGTATGTTAAAAATATTTTTCTTCCTAGATTTGACCCGATGTAACAAACATTTGCAGAGGGTCTACAAAAGCCAAGGGAAGCTCAAGTGCTAAAGGTAGATATTTGCTCTGATTAGAGCTTTGCTCTTAAATCATTGTGTTGTTAGTACATTTATGAACACTCAATTGCCCACTCTGTTGTCATCATCAGTCTTAAGAACCACAATTTTCCCAACCATCCAATCTCATTTAGAGCAACAACCAATTCTTATTTGTCCATCTCTTAGAAGAGTTTGATGAGAAAATTTTATTCAAAGAGTTATGTCGGTATACAGTGTCTAAATGACCTAATTAAATACACTGGTAATTATTTTTTTTTTGTCGTGGAAGAATATGCTTGGAAAACATCTTGAATTACTTAGTAACTCCCCCCTGAATCAGAAGTTCCAGATTAGAATTTTGTGAGTATACTTGTCAAGTGAGTTTTCTCCCCCTTTGAGGGTAGTGGTCTGTACAAACAGAACACAAAATCAATCTAAATGAAACCACCTAAACAAATAAAATCTGAATTTTTCACTAAATTTCAGGGACAGAAAAATGTTGGGTAGTTATTGACTCCAAGTCTATATATTGCTGATAATATGGTATTTTTTGATAAAATAAGGTGACTGCCTCTTGTGCAGATCCAGGTTGGGGGATTTATCCTAATCAAGTATGGTAAAATATGCAAACAGAAACACACACACACACATATAACAGGACTGGCTTTGGAACAGGTTTTGGATTCTATTCTTGGATGTGTCATATTCTAACCTTAAGTAACTCAGCTTTTCTCAGCATTGCTTCTAATCTATAGAATGGAGCCAATGATGCCTAGTTTGCTGAGTTATCAGGAAAAGGAAACCATGAAATGTGTGTCGCAGCGAATATATTAATAGTTGGTGATATATTTCCTCTGAAGAAAGGAAATGTTTTATCTAGAGAGAGTAAACTATTTATTTGGCTATGGAATATAAATCCCTAAAACCATGATTTAGAAACAGACAGCAAACAATAATTAGTCTCTCTGCCTGAGAAGTGAACAGAATTTGGGGGTCATGGGGAGAAAGAGGAGGAGATTGGGGATTCATTGGGGCATGATTCATTTTAAGTTGCTGGTATTTTTGCGATGTAAAAGTCTTCTACCTGCTAAAAACTTTAGCCAAGTGTGCTACCTACAAATGCTTTTTGTAAATAGTTCGTGCAGATGGTTTAGTACAGAGGAGAATATATGTATGATATTGAAAATAAAATTCAAACATCAGTGATTTAAAAGGACCTTAGAGCTAAATGTAACAAAACAAATCTTCAGGAGAGCAGGAATCTTGCAGAGGGCATTGGACTACACAGAATGAGTAATAAATGCTTAAATTAATTTATCTAAATGTGAAAAAGCAGAGCAGACCTCTGCTGACATCTGAGTTATTTGCATAATTGATCTGTATGGCAACGTATATTCAGCCCTCAAAAACTATGTTACCAACTGCTGTGGTATAAAATGTAGATAAATGTTGGATTATACTCTAGGAATGACTGAAATGAAATGAAGAAAAGGACGAGTAGAGTTTTCAAATGCCACCCTCCCTTTTCCCCATGGTTGAAATTAGTTGATTCTTCCTTCCCATTTCCAAAGGAATTTCATGTACATGATAGACTCCTCCAGAACCATGTGAACTTCTTGAAGGTACAGGACATTCGGTATTAATTGCTGAATTCCTATTGTACACCACAAGAGCTGGCCTGCAACTGTAATCAAATAAAACGAAATGACCCAAGGCTTAGAATGATCCCCCAGCAATTTGAAAAGATGTAGAAATCCTAAAAATGTAGTGATATGAATATATCTTCGGATCATATCATCTATTGCCACTTCTGGGAACACTGGGAGCAGGTCCTGTCCTTTTGTCCTGCCCCCTAGAGGCCATAGTTAATCCTTTAGTGTTTGTCATAGAAGTTGAGAGTGGTGGGGCTCTATGAATTTTATTCATAGGTTTTATTCCTAGGTGGTAAAGTTTTGTTCTTGAGTGCCTATAGAGAACACAATGAATAATAATTGTGTTGACTTATTTTATTTTTATTTTACATTCACCATTTTTCTCATACTTACAAAGTGTCTTCATCTTAGGTGAATAGATATAACATATTTCAGTCATTTCTCTATTATATTTAATCTCTGATGCTTAAAGCCTTCCTTCCTGGGTAGCTCCAATATTCATATTGCATGTTTTAAATGGCGAAGTGACATTTTAACTTGGCTGTCAGGAAAAGTTAAAATAAACACTAACATGTGGAAATGATTTATGACCACTTCAAGTTTTGCTTTTTCTATGTTTGAACAACTTTAATTATTAAGGTCCAATTTTGATGTGGAGATGTTTGAGTGTTGTCATCAAGATAGTAGAACAGGAAGTCCCAGCCCTTCTAACCCCCCAGAGATACTAAATTAACAACAGTAATTAACAGCATGATATGGACCAAAATATTTTGATGAGAACTCCAGAAACCAATTAAGCAGTTTTAATACCCCATGTAAGTGCAAAGCCAAGAGCAGACACATTAAAATGGGCAAGAAGAGCCACTTAACTTTATCTGTGATTGCACCTTTCCTAAGCCAGCAAAGCTCAGCTCAGTTCACAGCTCTCCTCAAGGGAAAAGAAAAAAGTGGAATATGTTTCCAATATTCTAGCTTCTCAGATGGCTTTCTAAGGGAACGATTTGTGTTTCACCTGACTTAAAGCACTAATGGAACTGGCATATTTTGGATACCTAGGAGCCTCTGAAAGCCAAGAGAGAGTGGTGCTAGCTTCCTAGAGCTAATAGCGTTGCAGACAGAGGCTGGCACAGTTTGGGATGATCAGTAGACTTTAAAATGCCTAGAAGAAAACATTGAGGGTACACTTTAGGACACTGTAATAGGCAATTGGTTTTTTGGATGGGACCTCAAAAGCACCAATAACAAAAACAAAACTAAACAGGACTACACCGAACTTAAAAATCTCTGCAGCACAGGAAATAGTTCAGAGTGGAAAGACAATCTACAGAACTGAAGAAAATATTTACTAACCATAAATATGGTAAGAAGTTAACATCCATAATATATAAAGAACTCCTATAATCGAATAAGAACAACATAAGACCTTATTAATAAATGGGAAAATAGATTGAATAGACACTCATCCAAAGAAGAAACATAAATGCCTAACAGATATATGAAAAAAAAAGATGCTCAAATTGCTAATCATTAGAGAATACAAGTCAAAACCACAAGGTATTACTTTGTAGCCATTAAGATACATACTACCAGGGTGGTGCCTGTGGCTCAAAGCAGTAGAATGCTGGCCCCATATGCTGGAGGTGGCAGGTTCAAAGCCAGCCCTGGCCAAAAACTGCAAAAAGAAAAAATATATATATATACTACCAAAATGGGGACAAAAAAGAAAGAAAAAGAAAAGAAAAGAAGTATAGGTGAGGATGTGGAAGAATTGGAATCCTTGTGAATTATTGGTAAGATTACAAAATGATGACGTCAGTATGGAAAACAGTATGGAGTTTCCTCATAAAACTAAAAATAGAACTTACCATATGACCCAGCAATGCCATTTCCATGGGTAATTATATATTCAAAAATCCAAAAACAGTATCTCAAAGAGATATTTGTAGACCCATGTTCATTGCAGTATTTTTCATAATAGCCAAGATGTAGAAGCAACCCAAATGTCTCATGGATAAAAACAATATTACATATACATAGAGTGGAATATTATTCAGCCTTACAAAAGAAGGAAATCCTGGTACGTGCTATAGTGTAATGAACCATAAGATCATTATAAGTGAAATAAGTTGATAACAAAATGACACTTCAGGATTCCACTTGATATTTCAGGAGGTATGTATGTAATCAAACTCATAGGATAGAAGGAAGCATGATGATTGCCAGGAGGTGGGGGAAGGGAGAAATGGGGAGCTGTTTTCCAACCGGTATAGAATTTCAGATATACAAAATGAAAAAAAATTCTAGAGATGTGTTGTATAATGTTAGGCACATAGGTAATAATGACATAATGTCCCCTTACCATTTTTAGAAGGCACATTCATGTTATGCTTGTTACCACAATAAAAAAATCACAAGGGAGATATTCAACATGTGCTACATAATTAACTTTACCCTTTACCAGAAGTTTTCCTGTCTTCAAATTGGAAAGCATATCTTTTGCGGAAGTAGGAATGACTTGATCTATCATCCCTTTCCCAGATTGTTCAGTCAGCTTCCTAGGCCTGAAACATTCCCTTATGTGGACGCTGGGTGCCTGACTGTCCCTAGGCTCAAGATTGTTCTCTTTAGGAAAACTCTTTTCATGTTCTTGGTACACAGTGTACTTCACTGTACTGCTTAAACATGTACATCATATGAGCCTGTCCCACTTTACTAGTATCTATCCCCTATAGCTAAAAAGTGGGTCTCCACTTGTAGAAAGAAGAAGATATACAGCCCCATTACTCTGTATCAGCCACTGGGAGAGACCCTCTGGCCATGGAAGAATAGCATGCAATAAATACTCTGGTCTTGGTGTGTATTTTTTTCTTTTCTATGCGTAAAATGTTGTTCCTATCAGCCCTGTATGTGTTGAGTCCTCCTTGGACACTCAGAACCCATAGAAGTCACAGTGAGCAGAGGTCTGTGGGCTATTTCTGGCGGTTGGCATTATTATGATCTTTGCCATCTCCCACAGGGTGGAACTTCTCCCTGAAGACTGCTAGTTGGGTCTTCCTACTCGACGATATCAGTGGCTGAAAAAAAACTATTGAGTTTGGATGTATAAAACTCAATAAATTTTAAAAGTGAAGTGTCTTTATTGGAAATAATGTCTGTTGAATCTATGCTGAAACTCGTCTGGATTATTAGGTCATCCTCTTAGAACTAGCTTCTCAAATGTCAGGTAGGATGCGTTTTCCCAAATATTTTTAACAGAAGGGGAAATGAGCAGCAAACTATGTCCATAATGTATATTCTCTTCTGCTATTTGAGGCAGTAATACTTTAAGGAACATAATGCTTTGTGAGAAGCTTTCATTTTTTTTGCCTTTTTTATTGTTTGGGGTTCATTGAGGGTACAAAGAATTAGGTTACATTGTTTGCATTTGTTAGGTAAAGTCTCTCATAGTTGTGTCCTGACCCTAAGCAGTGTGCCGTACACTATAAGCCCCCTCCCCCTCCCATCTCCTCACTCCCTTGTTCCCCTCCCCCTACTTTGAATTGATTTGCATTTTTCTCTTATGTTGGTATGTATTAGATCGAATATTGGCCCAAGAATCCAACCTCAGAAGCATTTAAGCACGTAAATACATACTGTGTACTTGATTTACATTCTATTTTCTACTCAGGAGACAATGGACATTGGGAAATGTAGTCCTTAATGGTTTATACATAGAGAAACTCTCTTGCATATACATGCATAAATCATAAAGATATGACATTTAAAAAACTAAACTAAGCATAGACCTTCCATTTGATCCTGTAATCTCATTACTAGGTATCTATCCAGAAGAACAAAAATCATTTTACCACAAGGACATTTCTACTAGAATGTTTATTGCAGCTGAATTCACAATTGCCAAGATGTGGAGTCAACCCATGTACCCATCAACTCATGAATGGATTAACAAACTGTGTGCCATGTATGCCATGGGATACTATTTAGCCATAAAAGGTGGAGGCATTTCATCTTTTGTATTTGTCTGGATGGAGTTGACACACATTCTTCTTAGTAAAGTATCACAAGAATGTTAAACCAAGTATCTGATGTACTCAATAATAATGTGAGACCAATGTATAAACAATTATGTGACCACATGAAAGAAAAACACAAGTATATTCTAGTGAGGGGAAGGGGGAGGAGGAGGAAAAGGAGAAAGGGGAGAAGGGAAGATGACTGGTGGGTTCTCACCCAATATGCACAATGTTATACAGCACACCCCCTAGGTGAAGGGCTCAACTACAACTTGAACTTTACCTTAGAAATGAAAGCAATGAAACCTAAACATTTGTACCCTTATATCAATCTGAAATCAAGGATATAACATTTAGTAGTGAAACGATCAGGATTATAATCATCTAAGATCTTCTGTATTCTTCCTCAGGAAGTCTTTATTTCTAACACGATTCAGCTTATTTCAAAATTCAGTTTCTTTTTTTCTCACTGGTGTGTAGTGTATTTACTGATTTTTTTTTTTCATGGCACAGAGCCACACTCTGTTTTCTTGATTAAAGTGATGCCATCACAGCTTACTGAAATCTTCAACTCCTAGGCTCAAATGATCCTTTGCCTCAGTCCCCTGAGTAGCTGGGCCTATAGGTGTGTACCACCAAGCCCAGGTAAGTTTTATATGTTTTGTAGAGATAGGATCTCACTATGTTGCTCAGGCTGCTTTCTAACTCTCGGCTTCTAGCAATCATCAAACCTGTGTCTCCCAAAGAGCTGAAAATACAGGCAGGCATGAGCCACCAAACTCAGTCTTACATTCTATTTTAATTCAGATTTGTTGAGAAATAAAGTAGTACATAATGTATATAATGTAATGATTAGCTGCTGCAGTGTAGATTAGATACTGTGTTTCTTTTCCACTTTAAATTTTAGCATGATCAGTTTGACATGCCATTCAATAGCCAACACGATTATAGTTTCTGTATCGAACAATTGGAGTTACTGTTTCAGTCAGCACGTGGACTCATCTTTCTTTTTTTTTTTTTTTTTGACTTCAAGATTTCAGGCTCAGCGCCTGTGGCTCAATCAGCTAAGGCGCCAGCCACGTACACCTAAGGTGGCGGGTTCAAATCCCCAGCCCGGGCCCGCCAAACAACAATGATGGCTGCAACCAAAAAATGGCCGGGCGTTGTGGCAAGTGCCTGTGGTACCAGCTGCTTGGGAGGCAGAGGCAGGAGACTCGCTTGAGCCCAGGAGTTGGAGGTTGCTATGAGGTGTGATGCCATGGCACTCTACCCAGGGGGATAGCTTGAGGCTCCGTCTCAAAAAAAATAAAAAGATTTCAGGTAATACAAATATTCTTGTTGTATGGAC